>JACGDI010005411.1:1676287-1822197 GCA_014898725.1 Jacaranda copaia | reverse complement strand
GACACTTTAACTTTTGATTTAATAGATCATTCAGATTTATGCAATAGGGTTTTTTTTGTCCCTAGTAGTAGTAAAAAAAATAGTTTCGTTATCTTTTGAAACTATGCAAAGTAGGGGTTTGAATTGTACTAGATATCTACTAAGGCATAGTTGATTGATGCTTAGGAGATTATGTTTTAGTCCCTCTACTAACCAAACATTGTTAATGGAAGTTCCAGTGTTTTTTTAGTTCTAGTGTTTTTTCCTACAATTCCTTTTCCTATAATCTTACTCTTGGTGTTGTTTATGAATAGTACATTTCCTCCATTGAATTCTTGTAGATCTAAGAAGAATGACCTATCTCCTATCATGTGCCTGGAATATCTATTATCTAGATACCATTTCCCATTTTTTCCTCCACTGGCTCCTGCATTACAAATATTGAGATTTTTAGGTTCTCGTATATTGCTAAGTTCTAAGCTGTTAAATTTTTTAACCATACATATTTAGTTCCAATGAGTCTTTTTGTTGGACACTTGTAAGATAGGTGATCTGCATGATTACATAAATGGAAAGTTATGGAATTTCTATACTCTTTAGCAATTAAAGGCATTTAAAGAAGTTCAAGAAGTTCTCTTATATTTTTTTCAAACTCATGATTTTTTTGAATTATTCTATTTCTTTCTTTAGACCCTTTTTTAATAATGTTGTTGTAGACATGAACTGTTTCTGATTTTTCATTACCAGTTCCTTGCAATTGATTTTTAGGAAAGTTTATTTCAATTTCTAATTAGTTAATTGATTATGACATTCACATATTGACGGAACTGGCACTTTCACAACCAAATCCAAAACTGTCAGAATCATTTGCAGAACTAAAAGTTACATGCTTGCCCACTACTAAATAGTTGTCCTTGACATCAAATTGATCAGAATCAGAATAATCCCAAGTAATTGTCATGAGTCTCGATTTGGAACTTTGCTTAGGTTTGTGACTTTTTCTTAGTTTTGGACAATCTGGTCTCTTATTTCCTGCTTCATGACACTCATGGCATATGATTTCTTGCAATTTCTAATACTTATTGTTGTATCTTTTGAAATTAGGTCTTAGATCATTTTTGAAATTTCCTTTTACTTGAGTAAGCTTCCTTAATCATCTTATGATCATGGTTATTTCCTCATTTAAGGTTTCTTCATCAAGATCACCTAAATCATCATTCCAACTTCTATTTTCTGCATTGAAGGCTATGTTTTTCTTGTTTTTGCTTTCAAAACTTTCTTCCTTCCTTAGAGGTGTCATTTTATGCTAGTTGAGAGGACTAATAAGTTTGCCCATGGTCATATTTTCTATGTTCTTTGCCTCATGGATGGCTATAACTTTTGGATTCCACTCTTTGGGTAAGGAGCGCAATATTTTTTTGACTTGCTGATTTTCTAATGTACCTTTTCCTAGGGCAAACACTGGATTTACAATTTCCATAAATTGAGCATACATTTAACTTACTAGTTCACTTGTTTCCATTGAAAACATTTCAAATTGGTAAGTAAAAAGTGCAATTCTTTCTAACTTTACTTGAGAGGTTCCTTCATGGGTGATTTGCAGCATGTCCTACATCTCTTTTGCTGAAGAGCAAGTCCTAACATGATTGTATTCCTTTTTAACAAGAGCATAACATAGAATATTGTTTGCTTTAGCATTAGTTGAAAGAATTTTCTTATCTTATATAGTAAGTTCCATTATGCCCTTTAGTGACATGTCTGAGTTGGTTGGAATGAGCGGCCTATTAATAGCAACACTCTAGAGATCATAGTCTAGAGCTATGAACAATTCTTGAATTCTATTTTTTCATGTAGAATAGTTGGTTCAATCAAACAGAGGTGGACATGTATGAGATTAGCCTTTTGCATATATTTCAAAATTGGAAGTGGTTATTATAAATAAGCGTCTAGTTTCGATGCCAATTGAAAGTTTAAGGAGTTCAATATGGGTTACAAAATAGGTTATGATATGCTATAAATTGGAATATCAAAATAATCAAATGAATTTGAGAAAAGAGTAAAGAGACTCAGAAATTTGTAGTGGTTCGGAAAGCCTGGTCCACGAACTGAGTGATAGAGTTTAGGATTTTTAACTTGTACTTTTATTAGAAAAAAGAAAGCAGATACAAATTGCAAAGTACTAAATGGATGGAACTTGTGCTACAATAATATTGAATGAAGAACAACAATACACAAGCACTCACTTAACTATTTGCAAGCTACTAAAGGCTTATAAAGTCTATTGTGAGTATGTGCTTAACACCTAGGTTGCTTAACAGAATTTCCTTTGATAGCCAAGTTTGTAATCTATTGTTTCCTTTTTAAACTGGCAGCCAATCTTTCTTTTTTCTTTGATTCCAATAGTCACTTGCCATATTGTTCATGCCACACTTTGATATAAACAAGGAGACAATTCTAAATGGTAACTTGCCATGTTAAAGAGAATAAAAGAAAAGATATATGATTCGACATTGTCATAACACATTTAGAAGAGATCCTACTAGTTAATTATCTAGCATATGGAGAGCGACATGTTGCAGAAAGGGATCACATTACTTGGATCCAAAATAAAATGGATTGCCCTCAAGTACTTGCGAGATAACAAACCCGTCGTGAAGCTGAAGCCCAAGCCTATGCCCAACATGCCTAATTGTTCCAACATTATAATTTATGTTTTATGTTCTATGTTTTCTCTTCGTATCAAACTTGATAAATAAAAAATTTGGTGGAAAATTTCAAAAATTTCATACAATTGTGGTCTATGTTACATTTCTCTTATGTTCGAAAAGAATAAGAAAAATTTCTAGTTGTATTTAATATTTATTAATGTATTACAATCCATACTTTGTTCAATAGTTAAGTAGTGAGTCTTATATATTACATGCATAAAATTAAATATGTCTAGCATTATAAGCCATTATTCTCATTTTCTTAAGAGTAGTTGAAATGCAAATTTAAACTTTAAAATTACGAATCAATAAAAATGATACATGATATTAATCATCTTCATTAGATACATAATAATTAGACTTGTAGTCAGGATGATTAAGTGCATTATGAATTTCATGATGTGTGAGTCTTTGAACTCGTGCAAAAGCAAGCTCTAAAAATAACGTAAAATATTCTAAATCAAATTTTTATTCTTTCCAATTTTTAAATATAAAGTAAAATATTATAAATTAAATTTTTATTATTCAAAATTAAATTTTATTTATTTTTTAAAAAATTATATATTTTTAAAAAATATAATTTTTTAAAATATTAGAAGTCATAAAAATGTGTGGTATTTTATTTAAAAAAAAACGTTAAGAGGACAAGCCATGCCTCTTAATTTGTAGTTAAAAAAAGAAAAATAATTTAGCCATGCCTTTCAATTATTAGTAAAAAAAATAAAACATAAACCAAATAGCCACACCTTACCATAAATATACAAATTTTTGCCACTAACGGTAGTTTTATAATTTTTTTTCTTCTACTACATTTATATAAATGACCCTTATGTAAACACTTGCCTATCATTCATATCTAAATGATGATTAAATCTTAACTTTAGATTTTTATTTGTTTTAAAATGATTCTATTTTGTTCAAATAGTTTAATATTTAGTTTATTTAATTTTTGACATGTGGAGAAGAAATAAAATTGTAAAATTACCCTTCAAGGTCATGAAAATAATCTGGGGGACCCAAAAATTATAACGTTCTCTAAATGATGAACTTACCCAGCATATGACTTGATGTACGACCTAAGTACTTAGTTGCCATCAAGACCATTCATCTTTGACACATGGCTAAATCTCCAAGATTGTAATTGTTTGTAAGATTGTGTCTCATTTTTCATGTTCCTAAGAAATTAGGTTTGCTTTGATGTTTCAAAGATATGGTATTGAGAAACGAGATTGTGATAGGCTGTAAAATAAAATATAATGATTATGTTGATGCGATGTGCTGATATGAAGTAAAGTTGTGATTGGCCACAAGATTGTTTGGAAAGTATTTTTGAGAGAATGAGAATATTTTATGGGATTTGTGTTTTAGGTTTGTTTGAAATAGAGAATAGTAATATAAGAAAATTTATGTAAAAGATAGATTTAATGAATTTCATATTCTTGAGAATTTATTACAAAATGGACAATCAATTATTTTTCAAATTGAGGAAAAATAAATTCCAACTAAGAAATATTTCTTTATATTTTCATAAATTATATTTTAATAAGTTTTGTATTAGTTAGATTAACTAGAAAATGATTAAAAGAATTGATTCAAATGATGGTATTTGTATTTTCATATTTTGTCATAAAGTAATTAAAAAAATAATAAAAATAATTTTTCATTATGGATTTTCTTTTCATTATTCAAAACTCTTATAATTTACAACTTATTTAAGAGTAATTTCATTGTTTTTAACGTAATAAAATTTACATTGTTTATGATATAACCTTGTATGCTAATTATTAAGAGGTGACTTTATTTGCCACCTCTATACTAATTATCAGGTACATATTACTTTAAAAATAAAAATTATAAAAATATGAAAAAATGTACTTTTTGAAGGGCAAGAAAATTGCTATAAAAGTAATTTCATTATAGAGTAGCAATAAACTTCGTATATTTTACATAAACTAATGAAAAAGAAAACAAATATGGAGCAATAAAAGTTAAAAATAAAAAGTCAAAGAAGCAAATGACGAAGAGACTTGAGTCATGGGTATTTTTGGGGGGTGGGGGGGTGGGAGTCAAGGAGTGAAGTAGGAAATTTGAGAGACATCTCCTTCTCTTAACTCTTAAACATGAGATGCCCTTACAACCAAATACATCCTTGAACTTGTCTTCTGTGTTTAGGAGATGTGAGATTTTAGTTTGTCTCAACAAGCAATCACAGCCCAAGGGTCCAATACAACTTAAGGAGGACAAATTCATATTTTTCTCCACTTGTAAATACCTCATGTTTTATTTTGTTATAGGGTACATTTTATTGATTTGTATTATTATTTACATTATGACCTATTTATTACAACCTCATTTCTCTACTTGATTTAAACATCAAAGGGATATTTTTGTTATTCTCCAAATGCTCTTCCAATACTTTTTTTTGTATTTCAGGGCTTAACGTTCATAGTTCAGCTACTCAATGAGAGATAGTATAGATAGATTGATTTAAAGGCCTCTCCTATGTGCGAACTATCCATTTTAAAATCCAGTTTTATTCTTTCTCCAAATTTTAATTAGATATCTTGCAATTACCTTTTGTTTTACCTTCAATTTTATCCCATCTCATCTACAATTTCACAACCTTAATTCCGGTAGTTATTCCTTTCATCTCCTGTTAATGGTTTTTTCCTTAATTCCACCTGTGTTTCAGTAACCTTCTATCTTGCTCTCATTTTCAACTCCTTCGCTCATTTTTTTGGTCAATCAATTTAGCACGAACTTTGCAGTCTCTCACCAAATTAGAAACTCAAAGCTAGGCAAGGTAGAGATAGGATGAATGACATCATAGCTATACTCTATTCATTTAAGGCAATAGTGTCTCTCATCTCGAGTGCTTTTAATTGTCACTAAGAAAGATCCTCATCGTATGTTCAAGGAAGAAAGCTTTCTAAGAAGGATAAGTAAGTGCTGGTTGCTAGATTAGATCCAAACCTACTTCATCTATGTTTTGGTCATATGATAGGTAACTTCCTTGAGGGCTATCTTGGAACTATTGTGTTTAAGGCGCGATGTCTATTTACCATCCCAGAGTACTCATCAGGAAAAGACCTATTAGGTATTAATAAGAGATCCTTATTATCTATCTGTACAAGTGATTACATGGAACCTGCATAGATGCTAGCATGGAAGTATGGATGACAACAAGACAGCATGGATATATATTTTTTTTATTGTGTCATTTTTTTGTTAAATAGTTAGTTAGTTGTCAAATTAGTTAGTTAGTGAGCTAAATTTAATAGATTAGCTTAGCATTTAATTCTGCTAATATTTTGTATAGAAATTGATACTATATACTCAAACTAACTTTCAACTCAATACAATTTTTTCTGCACATTTTCTCTCTAAAATTTCTCTCAATTAGATCTATGTTCTCTTAAAAATGGAGTTGCAACTCTTTAAACATGATATTAGAGCTGCAACCCTACAACCCTAGTTTGCTTCCCTTATATCTTTTTCTTTAATTTTTTGTTGAACTCACTGAAATTGATCCTTAGATTGTAGGCATTAGAAAGATCAATTGAAGGAACTGAAGCTCAATAGAGCAAAATGTGGGAGCAAGAAGAGTAGACAGTGGAGATCCTCTCTTTTGCCGAGCATCTGACCATCCTGGGATGGTGTTGGTGACGAATCCCTTGAATGGGAGTAACTTTTTGTCATGATATAGATCCATGAAAATTATCCTTAGAGATAAGGTTAAGCTTGGCTTCTCAATGGAAAGTGCTCTATGTTACATGAAGAATCTAAAGAATATGAACAGTGGGCAAGATTAAATTGTATGGTTATGTTGTGGATTTTAAATTTTATATTTAAGGATATCATATAAGCTTTTCTATATATTTCTTTCTTGAAGTAGTTGTGGGAGGAAATTGAAGAATGATTTGGAGAGTGCAATGGTCCCTTGCTCTATCAATTTCAATGAGAAATTTGTCCAATTTCTCAAGGAAATATGTTTGTTGTGCAGTACTACGCAAACCTCACAAACTTATAGGATAAGCTAGCTATTTTGATGCTGAAACCTAAATTTACATGTGGTGCCACTAAGGCAATAGCAAATATGAATTTTGTGAAAAATTTAATTTAGCTTTTGATGAGGTTAAATAACTCTTATGCCCATATTACAAATTAAATCTAAATCATGGATCTCTTTCCTACTTACTGTTAACAAAGCTTATCAATGATTCTATGAGATGAAAAGCAAAGGAAAGTGAATGCATCTTTCACAAATGTAGTGGAGAACGCTGCAATATTGTCAAAAGTAAGCAATCCTTGGAAGAAAAACACCGGAGATAGACAACACAATAAGAAGAAGACTGGAAAAAAGATAAATAGGCACTATAGCTACTGTGGTAAGGATGGTCACTTGAAGAAGAATTGCATCAAACTTACTGCATATCTGGACTCATATAAGAAACTCAAGGGCATGATGATACAGACTATAAATCATGTTGACACACCTTTGGATTTGGAAGATGAGAAGGGACAACAAAAATTAGCCGTCTTTGTTCAATAGGAAATAAGGAAGATCATGAAAGGGAAGCAACCAATGCAGAAGGACCTAGTGAACTTTTCCTTTTACAATGACTTTGTAAGTTCAATCATCTATAATGCTTTTAGTACTCTTAGTTTGTTACATAAAGGTTCCTGTATAATGGATACTGGGGCCTCTAGTCACATACATTCTAATTTTGAAGTATTCTCTAATCTCAACTACACATACACCAACTCCTATCTATTTGCTTGATGGATCTACCAAAATGGTTAAACAAAAAAGATTAGTTAAATTGATAGCCAAATTAACCTACAAGACACCTTATACATACTAGACTTCAAGTTCAACTTGTTTTTATCAATAAGCTAGCCACTGATGATCAATTGAAACTTACTTTCTATCATATCCAGTTTATATTGCAGGACTTGCAGATTGAAGAAATATTAGCAAATTGGGAAAGTTATTGGGAGACTATTCATTCTTGACAAATCTTGCTATCCAGCCAATAGGGCCAAAACCACTGAAAAATTTTCTATTCTAAACATTTCTTCTTCTCATTATATTGATAGTTCCAACTTACATATTTGGCACAAATGATTGGGCCATACTTTTATATCTATTTAGAAACACATTCCAAATTTTTAGTAAACAAAAATGTTATTACTTGTTTTCCTTGCAATGTTTGTCCTATTTCCCAACAAACTACAATGTTCTTTCTTATTTAGTAGTTCTAATACCATTAGATTGTTGAATTAATCCATATGGATATATGGGGACCCTATAAAATAGGAGGTCATTATGTTTTGACTGTGGTAAATAACTATAATAGATCTTTGTAGACCTTTCTTATGCAAAACAAGTACCAAGCTCTTGGAATTGTATCCCAATTCCTTAGAAAGATCAAGAATCAATTTAATGCCAATGTCATGAGAGTTAGAATTGATAATGGGATAGAATTCATCATTCAAGAAGCCCCAAAACTCCTTAGAGAACTAAGGATTACACATGAGAGAACATGCCTCTACACCACTTAACAAAATGGTAATGTGGAAAGAAAACATAGGCACATTCTTGAAGTAGCTAAGTCTCTCATGTTGTAGAAAGGTTTGCCTTCAACGTTCTAGAAAGAATTAATAATAATGGCCACTCACATTATAAATAGACTCTCTAGTCTTGCTCTTAACTGGAGTTTTCCCTTTGAAATCCTTTACAACAAAAGTACTAAAACCATTAACTAAACATGCTTGGATCATTATGCTAACCCATAAACATCTATCCTTACTAAGATAGTCTTGAGCTAGAGCCAAGGGTATTCAAATGCATTTTCATAGGTTACAACATAAGTTGAAAGGCCTACAAAGTATATCATTTAGACCATCATAGAATATATTGTTCTAAGGATGTTGTCTGTCATGAGTCTTAGTTTTATTTCCTTCAAAATCAACTTGATGAATCATCATAACCATCTCTTCCCATTCGTATTACTATTGATGACAATCACATTGACTCTTCTGTTATTAAGAAACTAACTACCCTTCTAGATCTTATATTACCTCAAAAATGCACTGAACATAACTAATCAAGACCCTAACAACCTTAGATATAACTCTAGAGTTAAAAGAAAGACTGTCTAGTTAAATAACTATGTCTTTATTGTAACTTTCCTTGGCAAGAATACTAATTCAAAAGCTGTAGGAACCTCATACGCTTCTCAAACGTTTCCCTTTACTATTGAAAACAAACTATCCTCAAAATATGTAATTTTCTTGGCTAATGTTTTTGCTATTAATAAACTTGAATTGTATAAATAGGCATGCACATAGATATAATAGGTATAAGCTATGAAAAAGGAGATAAAGTTTCTTGAGTTTAATAATACTTGGGAAATGACCACTTTACCTACAGGGAAGAAAGCCATTGGTTCAAGGTGGGTTTACAAAGTTAATTCCAATCTTAATAGGATTGTAGACAAGTACAAAGCTAGGTTAGTGGCCAAAGGTTACAACTAAATACCTATAGTAGATTACATGAACAATTTCTCATTGTAAGCCTTATCTTGGCTATTACTATAGCAAAGTCTTGGCCTTTGCATCAACTCAACATAAATAATACCTTTCTCCATGGTTTTCTCCAAGAAGAAGTTTATATGCTTCCTTTAGATGGTCACTGTAAAGCAACACTTGGAAAAATTGCAAGTTACTGAGATCTCTCTATAGCCTAAAGTAGGTTTCAAGGTAATGGAACATAGAGTTCTCAACTTAGCTGTAATAGTTTGGGTTTCAATATTTTGTTCATTATTACTGTCTCTTCTTCAAGAAAATTGGTACCTCATTTCTAGCCTTATTAGTTTAAGTTGATTATGTGTTGCTCATTGGAGATGCTAAGGAAGGAATCACTACAATGAAAAAATTTCTTCATTCAAAAATTACTATCATGGATCTTGGACATGTCAAATACTTTCTTGAAAGCAAGATAGGCACTAGGATTTATAATCAAAACTTCAAAACATAAAATAACTATTGCCTACAAGCATCCCAGGGATCTAATCATGCCTTAGATTTAACTTTAGATAGAAGATTAACTTGATAAGAAAATTTGAGATGAAATAAGTGAACACTTCATTAGTTCCAAAATCTACCTGCTCGTGGCATTGCAAAATGATTGCGATGATTGTCTTACAAAATCACCTCCAAATATTTTAGAAGAAGTAGTGGACATAGCCAAAACCTTGGAGAATATCCAATCAAAAATTTAGATTGATTAGCTATTTGGATCATCCTAGAGAAAATTGCAAAGTCAGACCTCGTGCAAATAGCTCTCCAGAAATAGAGTAAGGCATACGTCTTGCCTCTATTGAAACAGTCAACACACTAATGAGACTTTCTAATTCTCTAGTTTATAAGCTAGAATAGAACTAGAGAATTGACAATGGAGGAGGCCAAAAATTGGTAGGATGAGGAAGAAAGAAGCTAAGCCTTCAACTCATGAAATGTTAGCTTACGAAATGGGTTATTTTGGAGGGAAATGAAGAATCTAATCCTTCACACCTTTTGGCACATCTAACGTCTCTATCTGGCCAAGCCCCTTACTATATCTATATATAGATATGGATTTTTGCGATGCCAAGGTGGCATCACACATTCCACGAGGAGGGCAAGGGGTACTTAAGTAGCAAAAGAAATCTAAATTTTATTTGAATTTTATTTGTATCCTAATTACATTTGGAATCTCATTTCAAATTAATTAAGATGCCATCTCCAATTTCATTTGAGTCTTCCCTTCAAAATTCAATCCTCCTAATTAATCAAATTAAACTCTTTAATTTAATTAATTTAATTAATCACACTTTGACTTAACTCTTTAAGTTAAACTAGCTTAACTTTTTAAGCTCAATTATTAACTTAACTCTTTAAGTTACTTGATTAATTTAACACTTAAATCAATCAAGCCAAAATTGACCTTCAACTTGGCACCAAAATTCAGTCCATTAGGATGGAGAGATCCATTTTCTAACTCTTTAGAAAATTCTTGTAACACTCTTGAAATTTGGTATTTTGAGAAATAATGATTTAGAATTCAAGATATAAATTGATTGGATTTTTGGGCTCAAAAAATAACCAAAAGGACTTGATTGCAAAAATTTTAAAAGTTAGGGGTCAATTTACAATTTACAAAAAATTGGTTTCGACTAAATTTGAAGGTTTTGGGGTTGTATGGTGATTGTTCTTGGTTAAATAGGTTGAATTGAGGCATTCACTCAATTTGGGGTTGAATTGAAGTTTGTGGGAATTTTAGAGGACTTAAATTGAAGATTGAGGTAAAGGTTTGGGGCCAATGTGTAATTTTGGAAAGTTGATTTTAAAACCTTGGTAGATTTCTTCTCTTTTTTTCTCCATTTTCTTTCTTTTTCTTTACTTCACTTGACCACCCTACATCCTTGGTGAACCTCCACTGACGGCCACCTATCACCAAACTAAATTGAGCAGAACCCTCCTCTCAATTCCAGCTACACAACAATGCCACCAAGCATGGTTGAAGACCGACTAGTGAGCCACTAAAAGAGGAGATCGAGGGTGGTGCTCCACGGTGGTAGGTGGGTTTGTAACTTTTCAATGGTCAAACGCAAGTTTGAGGCTAGAATTAGGTAGAGTTGAGCAAGAGGAACACGGTGGTGCCTTTGTATAAGGGTTTTGCATGACGGTGGCAATAGGAGAAAATGATCATAACTCAATGGTAGAAGTTTGCGTTCTTGGTTGTTGGGCTCTACTCCAGTGGCTACAGGCCATGAAACTGAAAATTGAGTGCGTGGTTGGGTTTTAGGAGCTCAAAAGGAACATCTAGGTGGTAGTGGTAAGATTTTTTGGCTACGATAAATAGGGGTTGTGCTCCAGCAACTTTCATCCAGCTTCTTCTCCTCATTTTGACAATCATAGTGGTGCTCTCGATTCATGGTTTTAAGGTTTTGATTGTAAAATATTGGGTAAAATACTAGTTACTTAAATAATTTGATTCTTGATGTAATTTAAGTAAATTGTTAAGCTTATTTATTATATAAAAGCTAGTTAGTTGTACCAAAATTATGATTTGAGATCAAGAATTGAGACATAAAGGATATATATATAAGCATAATGGACCTGGTCATATTGTGCTAGATGCCAATTTTGGATTTAATAAAAATGATGAGAATTATGTAATGTTAGGATTAATTAGGATAATTGGGCTATTTAATTATGATTTATGAAATTGGAACTTGAGATATGATAAATTGGATAGTATTATTTTATGAAATTATGGAAATTGCCGAGTATTAATATTAGAGAAAACCCTAATTTTATGAATTTGAGACTTGAGTGATAGAAGTAGGTTAACTAAGATAATTGGATTATTATTGATGTTCTAGGATGATGATATGAGGATGAAATGTAAATAGGAACTGGGTTATTCTTCTTTAATAATTGAGGCGAATTTCATGACTATTTTTGTATTAGTGGCTTAGTTAGCAAATTTGTATTGGTAGCGCTGCTTAAGCTTTATAAGTGTTATGTTAAGAGGATAATTAGTGGTTTTAGAATATTGATAAGTATATTAGTAAGATCTAAGGTTGAATGTAGATTTAATTGTAAATATACTCTTTTGGATTAAGTAATATGGAATTGGAACCTAAAGGCTAGTAGATTGCTCACAGTGACTACAATTTCTAAGACAACAGAGGTAAGGGTCTCTCACTTGGGTTATTGCTTTGTTAAGCTTACTTATGTTTGTTGGAAACCCCAGCGAGGGCCTATCAATCTGGCACTTTTCTCTCTATCTGTTAATTGTGATAAGCCCTTGTGTGGGTTTTACTATTTCTGAATCGTACTTTGAACTATTATTGAAATTTATCTATTATTTGTTATCTAATTTGAATACCCCTATGAGGGTTATCTCTGATATCGATTCTATTTTCTGTCTGTTCTGGCACCTAGAACTTCTTCTGTCATGTTTGGTACTTGTCTTTATCAATAATTGTTTTGGACTTATTATCAGATGCCTTGTCAGCATAGTTGCGCACTTGTACTTATTATCTGAACAGTTGGCTTATCTGTACTTGTTAGTCTTTATATTACCTATTGGCAACCAATTGCTGGTTTGTATATGTTACACTTGTTGTACTCATTCGGAGAACTATATGTAGGATGAGAGCTAATCTAACACAGAATATTGGGTTACATAGGACACACCTTGTAGTCCACCTGGGTGTCCATGATATGCTAAGTGGTTAAGTTAGGTATCAGCAATATGCTAAGTAGCCCACTTAGGTATTCGTAGTGTGCCATACAGTCCGTATGGGCACACCAATTATTTGCTAAGCTATCATGCTTTAGGAGTATTTGTTTGATTGGTATAAGGAGATTTTGATATACAAGTTTGTTCTGATTTGTTAGACTGTATATTATATTCAAGTTTATTCTGTTCTAGTCGTACTCTGATTATTTTTGTTTGCTCTTAGAGCAATAAGGACGATGTAGCTTCTTGGTCAACATTAGGTTGTTGTGTGTGCTGGATAAGCCATCTGTATTTTCTCTTGACTGTGATTAGTTGAGATGCTCTATACCTCCTGAATAGAATTAGTTGGGACAATCTCGGGCCGTTCGAGCCAATAATTACAACCCCAAGTTAGTACCTATTAGAAGTCTTGAATTTGATATTGTTTGTTCTTGAACTTGTCATTGTTTGCATATCAAACTTATTATTGATTGTTCTTGCTTATTCTTGATACATTTCTATTTTGAATATAAATTAAAAATTTGTTGGGTGGATTTTCTCCTGACAGATCCTCGTTATTTGTTATTAAGAATATCCCTCACTAAGTCCTTTGGACTTACCCCCCATACTATTCATGTTTCTCAGATAAGATAAAGTGGCGAATGTGTATCTTTAGCTTGGAGAAGAGATACAGTCTGTAATTGAATAGATGCTTATGTGTAAGTTTAAGATCTCTCAAATGATAAGTTTAGAATAGAGAGGTTGTGATATGTCAAAACTGTTAGTTAGGATCTGAGGCTTGTTTAATTTTGTTGGGTATTTAGGGGTTAAATCATGGTATATATATTGTGTTTTATTATAATTGATAGATTGAAATTTTTTTGTTTCTTTTGGTTAATTAAGTTTGAAAAAGTTTGCTATGGTCCTATTAAATGTATTATGAATTATATTTTAAGTTTGAACTGGAGTGGTGCCTCGACTTTGGTGCTATCTTAGGAAGGGGCATTGTAATTCTCTCCATTAATTAGGATGCTAATTGAATTTTATGTATGACCTAATAGGTTTTACCATTCATTGGACATAGGTTTACAACTCTTTGTGACTTTCGAATTACCTTATATTCATTCTAGTTTAAAACTCCTTTTGAAACTAATCGACTCAATTTAATTAATCTCATTAATTAAAAAGTACCTAATCTCTATGATCGATGTCCAACCTCAAACCTATAGAGCCTAATTAATTACCTAAAATGAATATTTTGGAGAACTATTATTGCTTTACGCGTGCCAAGTAATTATGGTCCTTCCATCCTATCTCTTAAAAGAGGCATAGGGCAAGATATTTGTCTGCTCCTCATTAGCCTCGATACTATATCTCTATTCTCAATGTTTAAATCCATTTATGTGACTTCACCTTTAGAAAACTCCCTTTCCAAATTGTCACACTACCTTGCGCAAAGATTTCTTAGAATCGATCATTATAGAACACATGGAAGATGTATTTACCCTTCACAATAGCGAGGAGTTGGATTCTATCTTGGATCTCACAAACTTCCATGCCAAGTAACTTATACTTAATCTCAACTTGAAAGACCGACTAAGTGGTTAAGGATGAGTCAAAGCATGAGGACCAGACACAAGGTTATCATAATATGCAATAGTGTAAGAAGGAGAACTAACTATTACCGACTTGCCATTTCAGCTATCTAGTGGATTTTTTGGTGGGTCTTCAGTGCCTTGTTCTCGAACAAATACCTATTGACATGCACCTATATCTCATAAAGTTGCTCACGAAATGGAGCAATCTCTAACCCTTGGATTTATGCATTGTTAGTGCAAGCCTATTTAGTTCTTAGATGCCCTATCTCATAAGATCCTATGACTTGGAAATTTTAAGATCACAACTGTTTGAGACTTATTCTATAGTTACCAAACCAAGTCTTGCAGTCTTAGATGATCTAAGGGCTTCATCCACATGCAAGCGAAGTATAATAGAACATAAGATGAAGGTGGCCATAAAAAGAATATCATTCAATCAAGATTGTTTTACAAGGTAATAGTCTGTATAAGGCCAATCTCATTAGCATGTAGGGCACTATTCCAACATTTCTTGGGGTTGAAATTGCTAGTTCAGCTCAAGGCACTTTACTTACTAAAAAAAAATACACGTTAGATATTCTTGAGGACTTCGGATTACTAATATGCAAGCTAATTGCTATCCCCTTTCCAAAGAACCTTAAACTAACAAAAAAGGGTGTTCCATATTCAAACTTAGCTTAGTATAGAATATTGGTTGGCATGCTCCTTTATCTTAATTTGACAAGACCCAATTTAACTTAAGTGTTCAATAACTTAGTCAATATGTTAATGCTCTTATAGAAGATCATTGGAAAGCTACCATGCATGTGCTCAGATATTTGAAGGGTTGTCCTTCCAAAGAACTATTCTTTCCAAGCAAAACTCCTTTCAGTTGAGTGTTTGTTGTGATGGAGATTAGGTTGCCTGCATTACTACAAGAAGATATCTCCTTGGATATTACATTTTTTCGAGAAACTCCTTAATCTCCTAGAAAACTAAGAAATAGTTGATGGTATCAAGATCATCTATAGAGACTAAACATCAAAGTGTGGAATCCATGGCTTGTCAACTTTAGTGGCTCACATATCTTTCCTAAAGATTTTCACATAGCCCTCAATCTTTTAGTTCCCTTTTTCTGCAATAAAAAGGCTGTAATTCACATTGCTGATAATACCATTTTTCATAAGAGAACAAATAACTTTGACATATATTGCCACCTCATGCGAGACCAATTCGAGCATGATTTCATAGCTCCCGTACATATCTCCAGCATGTGCTCCAGTTAGCAGATGTCTTCACCAAGGCCTTTGCCATTTTTTCTCTTCAGTGCATTCTATCCAAGTTGGGCTTGTGCAATATACACCGAGCTCCAACTTGAGAGGAGTGTACAACTAATTACATGAAACCTGTATGGACAGTTGCGTGGAAGCATGGAATTCAACAAGTTAGCATAGATATTTATTTTTGTTACTATGTCATTTGTTTATTAAGTAGTTAGTTAGTTGCCAAATTAGTTAGTTAGTTAGCTAACCCTAATGGATTAGCTTAGCATTTAATCCCATTGACATTTTGTATATAAATTAAACCCTAATATATACTCATACTAATTTTTAGCTCAATACAGTTTATTTTGCACTTTTTCTCCCTAAAATTTTTTCTCTCAATTTGATCTGCCTTCTCTCAAAAATGGAGTTGCAACTCTTTACACACTACTTTTTAACTATTTACTAGTAAAAATTGCATTTTACTCCCTACTGAAAATGAAAAAGAGCAAATGATCCCCTCACGAAAAAACAATACACAAAAAATAGCCTTATTTTTTTAAAAATTATACACAATGCCTCCCACTCATTTTTTGTGTTTTAACACAAATTTTAACATATACCGACTATGCTATCCTTAGTTATTTCATATATTTTCAATTCAACTTATTTATATTTTTTGTATTGTCATATATCTTCTTTCATCTCCTTTACACCAATTTTTTTTATTTTTAAATTTAAAACTATTTTTAATTTTTGTATTCTCATTTTTCTAATTCATTTTTATTTTTTTATTTATATATTATCTATAAATATATATTATATACAATTATGTAATATATTATATATTCATATATAAATATATAATATTTATGTACGAATATATAATATACATTTATTTACATATGATATATGTATTCATATTAAATATATATTCATATTTATATATAATAAATATTAATATATAAATATAAATATATACATAAATATATAAATATATTATATATTATATACTAAACCCATCCCTAGTCCTAGCACCCTTTGCAACCCCATCCCCTACACCCTGTGCCTTTGCAACCTTTACCCCTACCCTAACTGTCCCACCCCCACACAGCTATGCGGTCGCCTGAACGAACATGGCCATGGTAACCACATGGCTACCTGCACAAACAGCCTTGGTTGTCACACTTCCATGAAAACTAGAGGCCATAGCTATTTTTTTCATGCTGCCATCCGCACCTCCGTGGCAAAGTGCAATAGACATGGTAGCTGTTTTTTAGGCTACCATGTTTGACGTGTAGCTATGTGGTGAAGGTAGGGAGTAGGGATAGGTTGTGGGGTGATATATAAATATATGTATATTTAACTATATATTTAATAAATATATATATGCATATAAAAATATATATCTATGTGTTTTATATTTTATAGGTAAAATTCATTTGAACCATTAATTTTTTTCAATGCATCCAATGCTTGATGTTTAGGGCAAAATAAACATTAGGTAGCAAAAACAACAAAACTAATTGTACTTGTTGCACGTGGATTACACTATAAGGTGGATCGGGGCAATTTGCTACTCTTTTAAAAACAGAAGGGGTGTATTGCCTATTTTTTTTCATAAGTTTTGTTTTTTTACTTTTTTTCATTTTCACACAAAGTTAAAATCCAATTTGCCCCAATATATTGTAATGAAGTCCTCCATAATCCAAAAGTGAGCTTTTTTGTTTTAATTGTTTTGATTCGACATCCTCTAAGTTTATCTCAAGAGCTATAAGTTATTACTCAATATTAATGCCTGAAAAATTCTTCAATTGATTTAAGGATTATTTAGCATTTGCCTTCTAAGATGAAAAGGCATAAGAAAGGAAGAGCGGGTGGTAGCAATAGTGATCGTTGTGATTTTTGTTTTGTTGGACATTTCAAGAATATATTATTTGAAGTTGAGTCCTGATTTGAAATTTCATGTGACCACAATAGATTATATACTAAGCAACATTGATTCTAGTGATAATACTACGAGAAGACCAATTTTGCATCCATGAATGATAGAACTTTTGTGCCTATAATTAAATAAATGGAATAAATTTAGGTCTAGCATTTAGCTTTAATTGTGCACACTATCTTCTTTCTTGATGTTACATGGAAATAGATTTGGGGTTCTTTCTAAAATTAAACAAAGTAAAATGAGCTTCTACTCAAAAAGTGCTTGTGTAGAGTCAGGACTTAGAATTTTTTGTAGAATGAGTATATGTCCTTTTTTTTTTTTCTTTTTTCGTACATTGGAAGCTGATATTCACAATGACTTGGTCCATGGTGGGTTTTAGTCCACTTGGATTTGGATGATCATGTCAATGGGCTTAATTTGTTGGGCTCATTGGCCCATTTCTTATTTATTTATTTATTTAGTTGGAACTTTTTATTTTCTTTTTACTTTTTAACCTTTAGGGTCATATTTTTCTATATCATCAAATTTCTTACTTTATATTTGGAAATTTTGTTTTCATATTGAAAGTATAAGATATTTGTTATTTTATGTTAACTTGTTCTTGATTAAATTTTGATTAAATTTAATTAATTAATTGATTAGTTATGAATTAATTAATTTCATTATAAATAAAATTGGAAAAAAATTTGGTGGAGCTAGTGTGTAGTGCCTGGATGCTTTAGCCACCTCAAATGCCTTAAATATAGGATTTTTGTTGGGTTTTGACTTGACCCTTCTTTTTTTTCCTTTTCTTGTCATTTTTTCTTGTTGTTTTCTGATGGTAAGATATTTAATAAACATTTATCATGAAATAGATGGTTTCCTTGAGATTTTATGGGATAAAATGGTTTGTCAACTAGGTAACCAATTTCCTTGGAGATGCCTAGTGGCTAGTGCTTATAGTGCCACCTTTCTCAGACTTGATACTCATTTTTGAATGGCTGTCCATCTCAAAATGGGTCTATTTGGTAGTGCTTACCAAGCTACTTAGGGTCTTTTATAGATGATAGAATTTTCTAGTGGAGCTTTATGCAACAAAGATCATTTAGGAACGTTAGGTAGAAATTGTGCGCTTAGCAAATGACCTAGGAATTTTTCATAGAGTTTCACACATCAAAGATCCATACATCTTCTTCATGGAACTAGTTTCTTTGCATGCTTATGATCTTGCTACAAGGTGTGTTTTGGGTTTTACTATCGAGGTGTCTCCTAGCAAGTTCCTTTTAGTGTTCTTATAGTAGATGTGATCTTTGCAAGCTACCTTGGATAGGGTCCTTTTAAAGAAGTGATTTATGCATGCTTGCTAAAGGTAGGTCTTAAGGCCATTATGGAGGAATGGACTATTGCAGCTGCACAAAGTGGTTGAGTAGGAATTGGGTAAGGACTTACCTCTTTTATCTTTTGTTTTTATTAGTCAATTTTCTTTTGGCAACCAAGTGTAGGCTAGGTATTAATTTATGTTTACGTGTTAAGGTATTGTTAAGCTTTGCATTTTGTTATGGATTTAGAGAAGATTCATGTTCTTTATCATATTTAGTCAATTAGATGATTACATCCTTTATGTTTCTCTTTGATGTTGTAAGCTTTAGTGAACAAACCCTTTGAAGTTTTGCAAAAGACTTTGTTTCCTATTTCCTTTTTATTTTGTGTTCCTTTGAAGCCCCCTTGGGGAAGGTCTTACTGCTGCATTATCATTCTCAATACACCTCACTTAAGGGTCTTAGTGTGGGGTTAATGATTGTGTCCCTTTGTGAGGTCTTAGTTTGTTGTTGGCAATTCATGCCCCTTTAAGAGTCTTAATTTGATGCTATTATTGCTTGTCCTCCTCTATAGTGTTGAAATAGTTGTTGCAATTGTATGGCCCCTTGTGAGTCTTATAGCAACCTCGATTGTTGTGTACCCCGTTGGGGGTTGTGTGCTAATCGTTTATGATTTCTACCTACCCTTTTGAGGGTATTGTAGTAGCCTTTTAGAGTTTGCCACGTAATTCCTTGTGGGTTTTATAATGGTCTTGTTTAGTTTCTCATGCACCTCCTTAGGGCAATGGTCTTTTTGCTATGCACCCTTTAGGGGCCTTGTAGTAGTCTATTGCTATGTGCCTTCTTAGGGTTTTATAGTGTTGCTACTACATGACCCTTAAGGAGTCTTACAATGATACTAATGTACCATACTCATTAATTTTTATGTGGAGTTGCGGTTGATATTTTCTTTTTTTAGTAGTTCTTGTATGCTTTTTATTTTGGCATTTGTCCCTTTCAGTCTTACCACATTTGTAAAAGAGAAAACACATTTGTAGCAAAATGTCAAAATGCTTTTATTAAAATAATCAAAGGAAATAAAACATAATTCCTCAATCTAAGCTGATCTTTTATTCATAAATAAACAGAAAAAAAATTCTAAGTGACTAGAAATGGATAATAACTGTTAAATAGAAAACTCGTTCTAGAAGACTACTATCACAAGTATGGGTGCAAGATCTCTCTACACTTCATAAGTAGAATCTCTTCAATTTCGAGACTTTTCGGGCTTAGATACTTATCTTTTTTCCAACAACTACAACTTATAAGCATCATGATAAACGATCTCCACTATTTTGTAAGGTCTTTCCAACTTACCATTTGATTTGCTAAGGGGTTGTGAAGCTTTTGCTTTCCTTGTTACACTACAAAAGAAATGGGGGTATTAGTAACCATAAAATGGGTCACTAAACATGCAAAAATCAGTCATTGATAGGTTTAGTGACCGATCAGATTGATCATTAAAATCCTCCTCACTAATTGGTATTGGTCACTAATTCAGTCACTAATTAGTGACCATAGTGACTGCCAGTTGCGGCCACTAATTATTAAAAATTTTTTGAATAAATTAATGTATGTTACAAGACGGTCACTGATCAGTGACTGCATATTTCAATCACTAATTTTAATAGGTCAAAAATATTTACATTGGATTCCACATCCTCTTGGATTCAAACTCAAAACCTTTGTTTTGTTCAAATAAGTATTCACCACTACACCACATGCATTTATCTGAACAATATAATATATATAATATTTACAAATAAAAATGTCATTATAATATTTTTATATATAAATTACTATTCTTTTGCATTTTAAAATTTAAGAAAAATGGCAATTATTCATTTGATATTTGTGTAATATTTCTTCAATATAATAATGTACAATATTTATTATTTATAACTATTACTTTTACATTTTAGGTATATTTCATCATAATATATTATGAACACATTAAAAAATAGTATATACATACTAATTTGTATAGTAATAAATAGTATATATGCTAATAATTACAAATTAATATATAATATTATTAATTATATTATAAGTATCTATTTACTCATAATAAATGTATTTATATTATTGACATGTATATATTAATTAATTCTCAATTATTTTTTTTGTACAAGAATATTAGTTTTTCTTATTTCTTTGTGTATGTATGTATATATATATATATTAATAAATTAATGTTCAATTATATAGATGTTATATAGAAATAATTAGTAGTTATATATTTATATATGTACTTATATTTTTATATTTTTCATATATACATATTTTATTATCAAAAATTTATATATACATATATGTATATAACAAACACAATGGTGTTACATAAATTGAATGCTTTCATATTACAAGAATATGCAAAAAAAAAAATTTATATTTGCGACCATTTATTGATTGAAAAATGTAGTCCTTAATTAGCACTAACTGCATTAATGATTGAAAGAAAATTTGGTCATAAATTAATGATTGAAAAATAATTTGATCATTAATTAGTGACTGAATTAGTGACTTCTTTATACAATTACTAATATTAGTAACCGAAAAAAGAGTTCGATTCCTAATTAGTGACCGCTCTTCTATAGTCACTAATTTGGTCACTCATCAGTTACTAATTTTCTTTTAAGTATTATATATGGTCACTCATTGGTCACTAATAGGTCATTAAGCGGTCACCAATTAGTGATAGCTTAATCAGTCACCAAAATTCGGTCACTAAAGCTCACTTTTTTTTGTAGTGCTACTAAGTTTCCGACTTGAAAGCTTCTTGGGCATACCTTCATATGGAATAATGAATATTAGATAGGTCAAAACTCAAAAATGCACCAAAGTGGCACCTAGGCAACTTTCCCGGTGAGGTGCCACCTAGCCGCCTAGGTAGGCATGCGAGTTGCCTGCCGTCGTCGGGTAGCCTTACCATTTAGGTGCCTTTGGCACCATTTAGTGCTTTTTCATGTTTTTGCCATCTCCAATCACTAGGACACCTCCAGGTTATCACTCCGCACACATTTTGACAAATTTCCAGATTCTAAATACTTTAAAAACTAAAAATTAAAGTGCTCAAATGTACTTCAAAAATCAAATCTAAGTGAGAATGAACATTCTCAAAGAATCTCCAATTAATGCTAATCCAATTGAATCCAAAAATAGCCAAAACACATTAAACTATATCAACATATAACTTCATTCAATACTAAATCAACATTTGACATCATATGAATTGAATCAAAATCAAGCCAACATATGAAATAACACTCAAATACATATTGATATAGTTCAATTCAACAAATATAGGGAAACATGCAAAATCATCAAAATACTTAAATTCATCAATTGAATAAGGTATTAGGAAATCTAGAATCAATTCATCACATGAATCAACTCACTAAAATCCTCACTTATGTATGAAAGTGGCTCTAATACCATTTGAAAGATAAAGATAGATTGAGATCCAAATATTGAAACCAAAATAGGAAAAAATAAAACCAATCAACTCATACCAAGGATCAAAATCATTCACAAAATGAGGATTAGAGGGCAGAAAATTTACCTTTTTGAAACACAACGAATGATTGTACCTTTGTGAAACACAACGAATGATTTGACTAGATCACTTAAAAGACTTTTCTAATGGATGATTTACAAACTCCAATGGTTGGATTCGATTGCTCCCCCCAAAGCTACAAAAATAAAAAAAATTGCCACATCAAATCACCTCTAGATCAGCAAGATTTTGACCTAAAATCACTAAAAATATCTACTTCTAGATTGGCCAATCAATCCCCAAAAATTAGCCACAAAATGGTTCACCAATTAACTTCTAAGTTCCCCAAGTGTAAAAAATCTAACTTAAAGTCCACATACCTCGGATAAGCTCTCAATCAATCTCACTTTTGCTAGATGAAGAGAGGAAGATGATGATGGTAGAAGTGGTGGTTTTGGAGGAGAGAGGGAGGAGAGAATTTTGGGGAGATTATTCAACACATGAATTATATTACACTTTTGGAGGGAAAATGTGAGGAATGCCAACTAGCACCAAGTAGTTGGTCACATGTAAAATTTATAGAAGGAGATGGAAGCTCTTTGATGCTCCCATCACACCCTTCATGCATGTTGGCCAACTTTCCAACTTGTGTGTGCATTTGCATTTCAATTAATATCTGCATTTCATCTCATAAAATGAAATGTTAATTAAGTTTGTTCACATGGATTCTTGCATTTGATTTCCCACCAAAACTCAAATTCTCAATTTAATTAAATTAAATCTTTAATTTAATTAATTTAACTTAACTCCTTAAGTAAATCAGAGGTAACATAACTTCTTCAATTATTTTGATTAATTTAACACTTGAATTAATCAAGTCAAAATTAGCAAATTGAAATAGTTAATCATTTCTCTCTCCAAAAATGCCTGGTAATGAATTTTTTAACTCCTTAAAATGTTCTTCCTATCAAATAAGAGTTTCCCTAAGTTTTTATGTGTGATCCATTAGGTTCATCTATTCATTGGATATGAGGTCACAACTTACTGTGATATTTTGAATATTAAAATATTCACATCAATTTAAACTCCTTTAAACTAATAGCATTTTCAATTAATTTCTATTAATTATAGAGTACCCAATCTCTATGGTCGATATCTAGCAACAAGCCCATGGAACCTAACTAACTAGATGAATAAATTATATCATGATGAACCATTATAGCTTATGCTTACCATGCAAATATTGTGTTTCATCTCCTATCTCTCGAAAGAGGTCTAATGCAAGATATTTATCAGCCCTCTAATAGTCTCAATAACTATATCTCTATATTTAATGTTTGATTCCCCTTTATGATCTCAACTTTGAAAAACACCTTTTCCAAATTATCATATTACCTTACATAAATATTTTTTAGAACCGATCATTATAGAATATATAGGAGATACACTAGTTCTTCACAATAACGAGGAAACAGATCTCATCTTAGGTCTTACGAACCTCTATACTTAAGTAGCTCGTGCCCAGTCTCAACCCTATATGATCCGCTATATTGTTGGGGAAAAGTTAAAGCATAAAGATCTAAACACAAGATTACTATGGATCCTTAGGTCCAAGGATTAATTATATGTACTATCGTAATCTTGAGAACTTGCCACTGCTAATGTGCTACTCTGGCTATTTAGTGGATTATCTTGACATGTCTTCAGTGAACTTGTTCATTGACAAGCACTCATTAACACACACCTATGTCTCACATAGATTGCCCATGAAATGTAGCAATATCCAACCCCTTTGAATATGCATCGTTAAGGAAGTTTATTCAAATCTTAGAAGTCTTATCTCATAAGATTCTATAACTTGGAATACATTAAAATCATGACCATGGAGACTTGTTTCATGATCACCATCTTATGCATGACCAAGTCCTGTGGTCCAGTTGAAAGGAAGATAATCATTTAATAAAAATATCATTCAATCAAGATTGTATCGTAAGAAGAATAGTTTTACACACCAATCTAATTAGCTTGTGGGATACTATTCCCAAAAATTGAAGTCCACAATTCAACTTATAATTGTTTTATGTTCAAACTTTACTTTCTACATATGCAAAATACAAAAAAATTGACAAACATGGTTATTGGATTTGATGTATATATCTTTCCTTGTTCATATATCAATAATGTGACATTTGATATGATTCAAAAAATTATACACAAACATAATATCAAACAAATTGATAGCTAGGAAATAATGACCAAAAGTAACAAAATTCATTCACTAATATAACAACTAAAAGATCTCAAGTTCTGCACTCATTCTATTCCTTTCTAATTAATTTTTCCCAATTTGTACCCATAACTATTCTCAAATCTATTAGCAATTTCTAATGTTCAATTTCACTATTATGCTAAAGGCTTGGTCTATCACAATATCATCTTGTCAACTCTATTCCATGGATTTTGAGATAATTATTATCTGGCCAAGTCATATTGCTCTATGGCATACTAAAGCATGACATTTAGAATGGTTTCCCTAAATTTCATTATCTTAATTGTGTATATCACCCTAAATATTGGATCTTAAATATAAAATTATTGTTTCAACAAAATAAAATACAAATCCAATAATTTGGGTTTAGAGTAATTTTGAGATGGATTTTAATTTTAGCTTTTGCATAATCATAGATAGTTGAGAGATTTAATTGTGAATGAGATGAGGGTTTACTATCCAAAATTCTAAAACTTAGAGGCTAATAAGTGAAATTCAAAAGTTTAGCGATTGAAAAATAATTATGTCAGGACATAATTGTCATTAATTATGAATGTCAGAGGTCAAGATACAAATATAGAATCACTTGAGGACTAGATTGAAGTTTGGGGACCAAATTGAAGGTAGTTTAGAGTTGGATGGGCTTAAAGTAGGCGGCCAAGAACTTTTGGGATTAGTTCTAATTCTAGAAGTACTTCTATATAAAAAGCTCTAACCCTTCATTTTATTCAATTCCCAAAGCATAACCTAGTGAAGACCCCACAATGAACATTGGAATTTGATCTAAAACTAGAAAATAAACATCATAGATAGCTTTTCCTTCGCATGTAGAACACAAACATGCCAAAAATGACTTTAAATAGTAAATGTTTTCATCAAAAATTAAGGGCAACGCCAATCTAAAATGGTTGTGGTAGTTCCATCGCTTCTAGGAGTGAGTTGGGGGTAGAATTTGATAGGTTTTTATTAGAACTATATGGTCAAGCTATAAGTGGTGTCAATTTGTGAAAATAACAGAAGATTGAATTAGAATTGAAGGTAGCAGTGTGACAGCAGTACTAGGCGACTGAGGTGGTGGTTCTGCCACTTCTAGTAATGGAATAGGGATACGCTTTGAGGGGTTGTGATTAGAATGGCATGGGTAATTGATTAGTAGCATCGATTTTAGGTTTGGACCAATGGTGAAGGAAGAATTACAATCATGGTGCTAAGGTTGCATTGGCTCTTTAGACAGCTAATTGACAGCCTTGCTACTGGAATTTAGTGTAATTAGTTGAGAGGTCTTGTCTGAGTGCATTGAGGTGCACCTTTTGGCAGTGAAGGCCTCTATCTTCTATAATTGTTCATAGCAGTAGAGCAATTGCAACTCTAGTAGTATTAATGTATTAAGGCTAAGTCTAAGCTTAGAATTAGGCCTCAATTTTGCCCAGTTAAGTTAAATTTCATAATCAAATGTTAATTCGATTACTTTTTTGAATTTAATTAAAACTACATATGGAAATTTAATTATGATATGAATTAGAATTTTTAAAAGATATAGTTTAATTCAAGTTGTGAATTAATTTTGTAATTGGAAGATAGAAATTGGATAACAAAGCTTTAGCTTAATAAATTACGGAATACAAATTTACTTCATACCATAAATCTTGATAATACACTATACTATAAAACAAGCATTGGAATTAAGTTAGAAACTAAATTATATAGACATCCAAATGTGAATAAGTTGAAAATTGAATTGATGATTTAAAGAGAATCAACCAATTAGGAATCAATAATATGACAATACATTGTATTAATATTAAAGGTTATAAATAAAGCTTGCTATGAATCAAAGGTAATAATGACTATGTTTGAGCTAAGCTATAGAGTTGAGGGACCAAAATTATCTAACAATGAATATAATTGGACTTTTAGAACATTATTGTACATATATGAGATTGCTGAGGTTTAAATAATATAGCTACCTAAGGAAAAGTAGTGTATTGATAATTCAAAAATATAGAATTTTTAGATTATTTAAGATTATCTTGACATTAAAAGCTAGTTAGGATGCAAACTTCTAAGATGTTGCTTGATATCAAAGAGTTAAAGATTGGTATTGGAATGGCTAGCCAATATATAGTACATTACACTTGAGATGTCAAACATATAATTTCAATGTTTGGTGGAATAAACCTTTTAGGCTATAATTCTTCTAGTTTAATGATGTCAATAAGGCTAGGGATTGTAGCAATGCTAAGCATGATTCCTAATTTTTTATTTGTAAATGTGAACTACATGAAGGTCATTGTTGTGAAAACTTTATCATATAGGTTTTGCTAAATTTTTTATATTCACAAGGTTCTAGTTCTATTTGAGTAGTTTCTCTACTCGAGGTAGACACCTCCCATTGGGTGCACTACAGAGATGGTGTCCAAGCTTAGGTTTGAAAAGTTGAGCTATGCTAGGATATGATCCTTGGAATATGGAATTTTTGGTTACTAGAGATTAAGCTTGACTCTAAAATTTGAATAAAGCATGGATATTTTGGACTATGCTTGATCTAAAGAATGTAAAATGTAATGATTGGACAATCGACCAATGTATAATCTTAACTTCTTAGGTGTTGAGCTTGTGACTTTTATATTTGCAAAGAATAATACCTTTGAGGAATTACAATGGGTATGAATGTGTCAGAAAGCACTCCAACTAGTAAGGAGATGATTGCTATAGACAAAACTTAATTTGATAAGTAAAAGATCTCTTTGATCATTACTATGGACATATGAGTCAGTTGAGGTTTAAATAATATAGCTCTTTGGGGGAAAGTAGTGTATTGCCAATCTAAAAATATTGAATTTTTGGAGTATTGGAGATTGTCTTGACATGAAAAGTTGGTCAGGATGTAAACTTCTAGTATATTGCTTAATATCAAAGAGTAAAGTATTAGTATTGAAATGGCCAACCAATATGTAGTCCATTATTCTTGGGATGTCAAGCATATGATTCCATTAATGTTTATGGGAATAATCATTTTAGGATCATGCTATTGCATGAAAATTTTTGTGATAATAGAACTTGGGGAGCTAATATTCATTTTGAGATAATTAGTATTTTAACACATACATATGATTGAGGCCCAAATGATATTATTTTCTCAAAATCAGCATTTCACTAAAGAAATGGATCGATATGATAGCATTATGGTGTTGAAAGGGAAGTAGGAAATATTTCCTATAAGGAGATTGTTTAAGTTGAATGATGATTGACCTGTATGTATGATTATGATTTAAACGTCTAGAGGAATTGGTTTATTGATAGTGAGAGAGTTCATTAGTATGATTACAAGATAATAACAAAGAACAAAGAGAGGATGATTGTTTGTAAGAATGAGTAGTGATGAAAAGACATTAAGAACTTACAGAGAAATGGATAACATTCATTAGGGAGTATAGAAGGCACTTATAGCTCATACTTGAATGTTAAAGGAAAATATCATGTAAGGATATTGAAATCAATGAATAAGGATTTGGACAAATCGAATGGGAATGGTGGGACAAAAGAGTTGTCATTGGAACTTTGTCCCAAAAAGGATATTGATGAAGGATAGGGACTATTATTTCTATGAGATCTAATCAATTATCAAAATTTAAGGAGATAAGATATGTAAGTAAGAAATAGAGATTAGTATCCAAAAATGATTAACCTTATTCAAACCTTTACAATGGATGCTCAGGATCATAAGTTATGGAGATTAAGATAATATTTAAAGTCTAAATGAATGTATCTATGAGAGTGACTTGTTATAACATGCTATGTACCAAACCTAACTGAATAAATGGTCTTATTGATGATACACTGACCTAACTAGCTTTTCTTATCATGAATTGAAATATTAGATTTATTGAAAATCTTAGTGGTCTTAACAAGATCCATTTATATATACGCCAATACAATTGCATATAAAGCTCAATTGTAAATAAAATTATATGCACTAATTGAACTCTAGAAAAATCTTACAACACATTCTAGAGTTCCATATTTTCTGAAATAGGGTAGCAACTTGATACCATTTAAAAATGCTTCAAATAATACCATAGACTAACCAAAGTCAAACTTGTTTGAAAAGCTCAAAACTTCAACATGTAAAAGATGGCATCATGAAGAAATTTTCAGCCACATACACAACCACTCACAAGTTAAATTATAGTAGACATCTACCAATTAACTGAGCTAACCCCTTATAATACCATGACGAGAACACTCCAACTAAAAATGTACAAAAAAAGGACTGAAGTTGGCGTCGACCCCCCATGTCAACCTCATGAATAGATTCTAAAGCAAGTAAGTATGGGATATAGTTCTGATTGCAAGGAAATGATATCTTGTGGGCTTATGGGTAAACAAAATTGGACTAATAACTATAGAATTTCATGGAAGACCTTTCGAAAAACACCTTGAATAATTTATTTAATTATTCTCCAAATTTATGAGGTGATTAAAAATTAAAACATATAGACATTAATTGAGAGGTGTGAGGGAATTCTATAAATATTGGGGCAAGATCATGTAACATCAATAAGGACTTGTGGGACAATGATAAGAACCAAATGAGCCTATTTGAATATGGGACCAAAATACATAGGCCCATATAAATTACTTGGCTCATTGTAAAGGTCTACAATTTATTTGACATTAAGTTAAGATAAGGATACTATTAATTAGAAATTTAAGGAAAGATACAACGAGAATTAACTCCTATTTATGATATGGGTTCCATGAATTGGAATAATGTCTTTTAAATTGATCAATACTCTTGTAGTATTGATAGAAATGATATATAAGATGTTTAGATTTATTTGATCAGTTTGTAATAATTCTATTAAAGACATCTGATATACTCGAAATCGGTTAAGAAGCCATACTATATTTACACTTGGTGATTTGAATACTAGTATGAATGCAAATTTTTGTCAAGTAATAATTCAAGTACTGAGTGGGAAAGAGCTATAGTTGAGATATGTAAACCTATGAAAGACGATAGAGTGGTCCTACGAAAGTTAAGGTTATAGTTAATTAAAGATAGTTAAGGAATATGTTAGAAGTGCAATGTTCTTTACATTTTACCCCTTAAGCCTAGGGGTGTATTTGAGATTTTGAGATAGTGGATTCATTGACTGACTTAACTTAGAAGAATTAGCAATCTTTACAAATAGAGATGGTCTGAAAAAAATTTGTTAAGTGAGAAAAATAATTAAACTTATGCTAGTTTCAATTTTTCTTATGGAATGTAAACGACTGTTCTATGTGTCAATGCCTCAACTAGAGAATTGGCATAAGAAAGTGATTGCATGTGTCTGAAGTTAAGTTAGAGAAGTAGGATTATTCTATTTAGAATATCATATTTGTTGCCTTGGTTTGCTTTACTAAAAATGGAGTTACCATTTGATAATTAATGAAATTTCTTGGAAAAACATGATTAGAATGTTATCTAAGTACAAACAGTCTAATCAAAAGAACATAAGAAAGTACAAATACTATAACGAATTCTAATTATAGGTTTTAGGGCAAGCCAATCCTTTCATGACACACACTAAAACATGAGACCCTTAGTTTCAACATAAACACGTTAAGAAACTTACATGAATAATCCTAATTAATAGAGATTCTAGTTCTAACCTTAGCAAAACAGAAATAACTTATGATCAAAGAAGAGCTTGTATCAAATTGACATAATTAAAAAATTTATCAAGAAAATTATCTGGAGAAGGGAAAGGTGATAAATGACTACCCCAAAGTCTTTTCCAAACTTTATATGAGGATCTTGGAATCAAATTATTTTAAGGGCGAGAGTTGTCACACCTTGAATATTGGATCTTAAATATAAAACTATTGTTTTAGTGAAGTAAAATACAAATCCACTAGACTAGGTATAGATTAATTTTGAGATGAATTTTAATTGAAGCATGTGCATAATGGTTGATAGTTGAGAGATTTAGTTACAATTGACATAAGGACCTAACTATCCAAAATTCTAAAACTTATAAGCTAACATGTAAAATTTAATAGTTTAGGGATTGAAAAATAATTAAGTCAGTGCATAATTGTTTGAAATTATGAATGTTAGGGGTTAAAATGTAAAGATAGAATAACTTGTGGATGGAATTAAAGTTCGGGTACCCAATGGAAGGTGGTTTAAAGTTGGATGGGCTTAATTGTAGGTGACTAATAATTCTGGGGTCAGTTTCTAATTCGAGGAAGTACTTCAATATGAAAAGCTCAAACCCTATTTTTCATTCAATTCTTAGAACATAACCCAGTGAAGACTTTGATTAACAAATGCTGGAATTCAACCAAAAATTAAAAAACCAACACTGTAGATAGCTTATCCTACCTTGTATAACATAAACATATGAGAAACGACTTAAAATGGCAATTGATTTCATCGAAAACTGAGAGCAACACTGGCCGTTATGGGTAGTGGTGATCCAATCTCTTCTACTAGTAGGTTGGGGTTGGAATTTGATGGGTTTTGATTAGAACTGCATGGGCAAGCTACAGGTGGTGTCAATTTGAGAAAATAATGGAAGATTATATGGAAATTGTACGTGGCAGTATGACAACGACGCTAGATGGCCATGGTGGCTATTGACCACTTTCGGCTATGGAGCACACCTGTGCTTTTAGGGTTTGAGATTTAAATTTCATGTGTAACTGATTGGTAGCATCAATTTTAGGATTGGGCTAGTGGTGGCGAAGGAATTACAGTGGTGGTAATGCGGTGGCAATGTGGTGGCACTATGGCTACACTAGTTGTTCAAATGACTAATAGATTTGATGCAATTGGTTGAGGGATTTGGTCCAGCACATTAAGGCACACCTTCTGGTGATGGTGGCCTCCATCTTCCATGACTATTCATGACAACAACTGGTTGTGGCATGGTGGCAACTCTATCAATAGTGTTGTACCAAAGCTGAAAATTTAATTTCTGGCACATTCGGGTTACCTTTAGGGTTAGAACTGGGCCCAAATCTTGCCCAATTTGGTTAAATTTTATAATGGAATATTAATTCAATTACTTTTCTAAATTTAATTAAAACAATCAATGGAAATTCTGATAATGATATGAGTTAAAATTGTTAAAAGATATAGTTTTGTTTGAGTTATGAATTAATTTCCTAATTGGAAGATAGAATTACAAAACTTTGACTTATTAATTAAGGAACAAGGATTTAATTTATGCCATAAATCCTAATAATACAATATGCTATAAAAACTAAATGATATAGACATTCTAGTGAGAATTAGGTGAAAATTGGATTTGATAAGTTAAAAAAAATAATCAATCAAGCATGAACCAAAACTATGATGACACATTATATTAAGATTAAAAGTTATAAACAAAACTTGCTGTGAATCAAAAGTAAGAATAACAATGCTTGAGTTAAGCTAGAACCAATTATAACTACGATTGCTATATAACAAGAAATTTCTTTTTTCACAACAAAATATTTTGTTGTAAAAAATACAAAATTTCATTCCAAATACAATACACAACAAAATATTTTCGTTGCCAACTTCATTGAGAAAACCTCATTGTAGAAAGTTCCTTGCAATGAAATAAAGGAACCATTGCTAATAGATTGAATATAGGCAACAACTTTTATTTTATTGCCAAAAAGTATATATAATAGACAACAAATTTTGTTGTTCCGAAAAGGTCAACTTTTTTGTAGAATAGCATTTCATTGTAAAAAGTCAAAATGTAAATAGATCATTTTATAGGAATTGCAATGACATAATTTTTTGCCAAATACATGATTTTTATACCATGAAATAATTCATGCTCAAAGATGTTTTTGCGTAATGAATACTTTTATGCTTAAGAACCTTTATTATCACAAAATTTTTGTATCCAAAGAATTTTTTTCCTCAACAAAATATTTTGTGCTGAAAATCATTTTTACCCAATGAATATTTTTGTGTTAAATTACTTTTTACTTAACAAAACACTTTGTACCTAAAAGTATTTTTAATCAACAAAAAGATTTTGTGCCTAAAAGTTATTTTTCGAAACAAAATTTTTGGTTCTTTAAAATCTTTTAGAAAGGCAAAATCAACAAAAAATATATTTTTGGACAATAAATTTTTTTGTGGCATTTGGCATTCAATTTATATTCTCTTTCATCTTAAATTATTAATTATATTAATTTCTATTTTTTAATAATTTAAAATTAGATATTAATTAAATTACAATATGAATAGTTCAATTAAGCTTATTTCATTTACACTTCTTTCGGATATCTCTAGTGTGGAAAAAACCTCTCTAGTAAAATATACCTATGAAAAAATAAAAGAACCCATAGAAAAGAGTTTAAGTGGTAAAAAGAGATTTTTGTTGTCATCATTTTAAGAGAAGAAAAGTACTGGAACAAATGACATATATCCCAAAATATTCCATTTAAATATAGCAGTATATATTTCTAATTAAAAGTATGGACAATGATCCTCAAAACTATAGTTGATAAACATAAAGCATATTTTTGACACCACCACCACATCTTTCAACACATTTACATAAACATTATTGTAGCCAACAACCATGTTGCACAATGCCTTCTCTACACCGCAAAATGCGAACAATCATCTCCCCAGTCTTCAATGAACTAAAGTAAATAAGCAAAAATTCAAAAATTATTAACATATTCCTCTCTAAAGTAAACAAACTACAATATTTTTACAACTTTATCAATCAAGCAATCTATTCATATGAGCTCCGAGTGAACAACTAAAAATAATTAATACTAAATTAGGATTGCTACTAGAAAAGCAATAGTTTCACAACTTAAAAGAGTATAGAAAAAACTGAAGTACATTTACTAAGATAAACATTTAACATTTAACAAGACTACTAATTTTCAAGAATTTCAACATATAACTGCAAATAGTTACATATAAACAAAACTTACAAGCATTGGAGTGTGAAGTTACCTTAATAGAAATGAGAACTTCAAAGGAATAAGAAGTGCCAAGTTGACTCCTCAAGGATCACAACGGTTCTCATGTTTCCATAACAAGCCAAGATCAAATATGGAGACTAGCATTGTCACACTTTTATTCATATGATGCTATTTACATAAAATCCACCACAATGACAAATGAAATAGCTTTCTTCTTTGTCCTTTAACTAATAAAGTAGTCACGTCAACATAATAGATAAATATCCCAATGACAAGAAATTGAAAATTAGTAAAAAACTTACAATATCTTCCCATCTTGAAGTGAATTAGAGCTATGAAAATCTTAATCCAATCTTATATTAAGAACTTAGCCAAACCATATATTATTCAAGTCTAAATACATAAAGCCCATTCCAAAAGTGAAACAAGATATACTAGCACAAAACGTTTCACTTAAAATCTCTCCTTGAGCATTATCAAATTGCAAATGAAAAAAATATATCTAGAATAATATAAATTTATGCTCAGTACCAACATATATTTTTATAACATTTACCTATGCTATGAGTAGAGATTTGTATACCCGATTCATTCTAAGTCACTATCATCATCATTGCTTTGAAACTCTTCCTCCATGTCACAATAGTTGACTAACATATCATCTTTTTCCTCAGCATTATCTACAATGAGATTGAAGTTTTCAAACTTACTTTCAAAATTTTGGATTAGAGTGGCTTCAATAACTTCTAGTTCAACATCTCTTCTATCAAGTGATGTCAATCCATCTGCAACTTCAATTGGTATTCTTGGTCCCAAATACTCATTTTCTTGATAGACCTCATCAACCTCTTTATTGTCTCTATCTTCTAATTTCAAGGTATCAAATACATGCCGATGTTGAAAATGCATTACTACTCGTCAATTTTTGCCCAATTTAGTATCATCAATGTAGTATACTTGCTTTGCTTGACATGTAAGTATGAAAGGCTCATCCTCATACCAAGTGCGATTAGCATTTATACTAGTAATTTTCCCATCAATTTGTATGGTGGACTTCTTATTACCAACATTAAACTATTGAGCTTTGAAAAGAACAACATGGTTGTTTTTAATATAGTCTAACTTAATAATTTCAATAACAATGCCATAAAATTCAATGACATCATTGTCATGGTAACCTTCAACCATAACACCACTATTTTGTGTTGTATGACGACTATCACGCTCTTTAATATGGAATCTCACTTCATTTACAATACACCCAGGATACTTCTTCACAATCATATGAGGTCCACAAGCTAATGCATATAACTCATTTGTCACTTCTTGTGGGTTATGATATTTTAGAGATGCTATCTACAAGATAAATAAAATAGTATAAGATAACTCTGAATATGAAATAAAGAAATTAGTAGAAAATATTGAATTTTTAGTTATTTCACTAACATGTTGCTTAAATCACTGTGGAAATTGCTCTTTATGTCGTTTTTCTAGATTTAAGAGACTTTCTCACTAAAGTATCTCCTTGTGTTTTTTGCATGACATAAAATATTATTTTATTATTTTTTTAAACTTAATGATTAAAAAATTATACTATCTATGTTAGGTTAGGTTTTACTTACTCCTAAAATTGATCTATTTCTTCACAATTACTCAATATATATCAACGAGCCATATCAAGCTCATTCTTTGCAAGCTGAACATATTTTGCAGCCTCAAATGGCCATAACTTTTGTGAGAAGACTGATAATCTACCATCAACTTCCATGTCAAAATTTTGCTCCTCTTTGTCAAAATTAGTTTCAATTCCTTCTAGATACATTGAGCAAAATGTTAAACATGCATTAACAATATAAGCTTTACTATTAATCCTTTTGGATGAGCTTTATTTTGTACATAACCTTTTAGTGTACCCAAAACCTTTCAAATAACATCATAGATAATGAAATATCTTTAATGTGGATCTTGAGAAGAAAATATATGAGTATGTAGCTATTATAATATAAATCAAAATAATATTTTTGTTACCTTTCAATGGGATACATCTATCTATATTGAACTAGTCCAGCTAGCATGGCTTCATGTGGTAGGTGAATGGCTAAATACACCACAACATCAAAGAAAGCTAGTGGAAAAAATCATTTCAAGCTTACACAATATTTCAATAATGTCTTTTTCCATTTTTTGTAGCTCTTCTACCATTAACTTCCTACAACACAATCTCTGAAAGAAATCACTTAACTTAAACAATGTAGTACATACTTCTTTGCTGAAACATCCATGAATGCCATATGGAAGCAGTCCTTGTGAGAGAACATGACAGTCATGACCCACCAATTTAGCTTTAGAAACATTCACACAATTGGATATATTAGAAGCATACCCATCTAGAAACTTTTGTGATTTAAGAAATTCATAGAACTCTTGCCCTTTGTTCTTAGACACTGTATAAGATGTTGATGGTACATCATATATGCCATCATCTCATTTCTTTAAATGTAATTCCTTCCTTATGTTTATATTCTCTAAATCTTTTCTTGCTTTATATGTATCTTTTGTTTTCTTATCTATGCTCAATAATGTCACCAAAATACTATCACAAATATTTTTTTCAATGTGCATTACATCAAGATTGTGTCTTAAAAGTAATGTTTCCCAATATGGCAATTAAAAAAAAATGCTCCTCTTAGTCTAATTCAAATCTTGTTTATCTTGTTTACTTTTCCTAAAATGAAGATGTTTTCCAGCTTTAGTACATTTTAAATGCATTGTCTAACATGATATATCTTTTCCAGATAAAATCTTTGGTGCTAAACTATTTTCTTCTATCCCATCAAACTTTACTTTATTTCTTCGCCATTTATGGCCATGTGACAAGCATTGATGATGACCAATGTAACAAATTTTTCTTATGAATCTCATCGACCATGTATTTTTATTACAAATGGGGAATGCCATGTAATCTTTTGTACTCCAACCAGACAAACAACCATATGTAGGAAAATCATTAATGGTGCACAAAACGGCAGCATATATTTGAAAATTCTTCCTAGAAGAAGCATCATAGGTTTTCAATCCAATAAATTAATGCACATAAAAAATTCTTCCTAGAAGAAGCATCATAGGTTTGATGCAGCTTTTTTTGGTTTTGGGCCATATCCCAATCCAACAATGTAAGAAGATTGCTTTTCGAGAACAGCATCAACAATTTCTTTAGTATCTACTTTCTCACCTAATGTTTCAACATCAATTCTACGATGTTCCATTTCATTCTATCATTTCAAAAAAAAACAAAAATCAAGAAAGAATTATAATCCTTTGCATTAATTAATCTACAATAACATTTCATTAAATAAAAATAAATCCACTAAGAAAAAGATAGGTTTACTTACATGATTCTCTTCACATTGTGCAGTAATCCATCATTTTCCTTCAATTTATAGACAATGTTTATAAAAACTAATCCTGTCAACCTCTTCTCCCTTAAATTCTTGTTCTTGTCTCTATACAAATGAAATTGTAATTGCATAGAAATCATTCTCCATAGATGCACTAAATTACTAATAAATATAAATCAACTTACAAGCATATGATGAGCCATTACAAAAAGATCTAGACCCTTAGTTGTGATTTGTCTTCATCTTCGATTGCTTTTGTTGGTTTATTTTGCATCTCTCTTATAAACGTTTCTTTGATTGTTATAAAACTACATATAAATATATAGCAAAACTTATATTTTCAACAAAAAGAAAAAAGAATAAGTGCCTAATACTTGGCATCGCTAACAAAAGTGGTGCACAATAATTCCCAATTCTCTTAAGTTAAGCCTCCAAAAGATAGCTTGTTTCATATGGCTTCCTCCACCAAACCAAACTTCTTGAAATGTTTACTCAAGTTATAGCGTTGGTGCCTGCTTTAATGCTTCAACAAGTCTAGCACATTTTCTATAATCTCTTCATATGGATTATCAATGACCAAATTTATCTGCATGTAACAATAGTTGAAATAACATTAACATGAACTAATAAGAATAATATTATCATTAATACAAGTGAAGAAATAACATTAGCATAAATTAATAGATATATAATGGCTTTGTGGAAATAATATACTCACATCAAGTTGATCAAAAGCTATCATTAAGATAGAGTCTGTAAGATTCTTCCAATTGGTAGGAATTGGCGTTGACTCTCGAGCTAATTGTTCAAGCTTACTTGATAATTTTGCAGATTCAATACTATCAACAAACCTTCCTCGTATAGGATTAATATGGATAACCAACTTCTCTTTGTTCTTCTTTTTTAGCTTATAATGGCTTATTCCTCGTGTATGACCCTAAACATTTTTATTTATCTTAGAAGCTACATTTACAAAAAGAAATACCAGTTATCTAAAATAAACATAAAGTTACACTAAAAACAAAAATTGGTTCTTATAATATTTCACATTTGCTACTAGTAGGGGTATGTGATGTAGTATCATCTTGCTCTGAGGAAGCTGGAGATCCATGAGGAAGTGATGTCGCAGGCAATGAATCATTTGAATGCAGAGTCCTACCTAATATTGCGCTAGCTCAATTGTGAACTGCATTAACCATTTTTCAATTCCTTATCACCAAAAGGAAATATATACCAATTAATCAATATGTCAATTTAAAGTCATAAATAATCAAAGAAATAAGAAATGAAATGCACATATGTCAAAATGAGTTATAATATGAAATACAATTAAAATTCAAATTTAAATTAATCAATTTTTCGTACCCATATCCACTCCATTTATTTTGATTATATCTCTTTTAATCTAATTCTACAAGTTGAATTCACATATACTAAATTCAAAATGAAAAACAACTTATGGCTCATTTGGATAATAGAATACAACAAGAATTTATATTTCACGTTTAAATAATGAGGGAGATTATTTCCTTGGCATTCCAGGCATGTTGATAGACCCTATATCCATGATTTTTGCTGCAAAAATTATGTAGAATTCATGCTAAATTTTCAATCATTAAAGGCAGAAATACAGCAGAAATTCTGCATGAAGCTGCCCCAAAATTGCAATAGAAATATTAAGAATTTCTGCCGTTATGTGCTGAAAATCAGCATCTATGTGTTGTCATATACTGTTTTTAGCACACATAAATCAGCACATAGGAGGTCACATGCACTAATTTATATGTGCAGAAAAACAGCACATAAATCAACACAGATAACCCACTATGTGTTGATTTATGTGTACTAAAAAATCAGCATTTTTATTTATAGGTTGTTTTTTCCTCTTTGAGCCATTTCCTCCATGGATATTTTACCTTTACATCAACTAAATTTTGGAAGCATAGTAGATGCCTTTCTTTCATGAATCCACGAAGAGAAAATTTTTAGAAAGGACAAAAATAATGTCAGCAAATACATGGTTTACTTGTAATCAAGCATAAGAATTTAATACAACAAAAAAATAAAGATAGAGCAAAGTAGTAAAAAGGAGACATGAAATCACAGCAATAGGCATTGGAAAAAATATATGTCAACCAATCATAAAAAGTTAGACCCCTCTGTTTTTGTTTCTCTATTTTTGTTTCTCATTTTCATGTAAGGAATCCAGTAAAAGTAACCTCCATATCAAACTAATCTTCATAAACACTAATTCTCTATTTCTAATTGGAAACAAAATAATTCATCAAAAAGACAATATAAAATATAAAGCTAAGTTACAAGCACAGGTTGCCAATCAAATTTAACTTGAATAACTTTTGAAAATGAATCATATATTCAAATAAAGCATGTCCAACAATTCAATATCAAGCCTTATTTTCTCAATTTGATTATTTTAAATAATTTTAAGAATTTAAAGATAAAAAAACTTATAATTTGTTTGAGATATAATTTCTAGAGTCATAGGTAATTTTAACTTAAAATATAAATCATGCCATCATCCACAACTATATAATTAGAATTAATAATAAGCAAACCTTTCAATATATAGAAGTTAATAATAAAAAGAATTACTGTTGCAGAGTATAAAGAGTTGTTCAAGCTATCTTACTCAGTATCTCAATTGCCTATGTATATAGAAATTAATGTCAATTGTGTATGTATTCGCAAGATTGATGGTTGTGCATAAGTGATTTTGTATGTGTATGTGTGAGCAAATGGCCTATGCTAGTGATTGTGTGTGTGGCACTTTGTGTCTGTGTGGTGTGGGTGTGTGGAGGGTGGGGTGTGGTGGGAATAGAAAAATGGGGGTGGGAAAAGATGGCTCCAAACTGAAGGGGAGTTGTATGGTGGTGGAAAGAAGTTGTGGGAACAAGAATGGTATTATGGTGGTAGGAAGAAGAGGTGCCAATTTGTATGATTTTGGTAGGAAAATAAAATTTATATTTTGGTAATAGTATATATAACTTTTTATTTAGGATGCCTAAAAAATAAAGAAATATTTTAATTAAAAATACTCATTTTGTGAAATTAAATTGAGAATGAAATTGATACTTCATATGCTTAAAAAGACGTACTAAATACCAATTCAAATCAATCAATTCGAATCAATATTACTAGAACAAAAATAAAAAAGAAATAAAACTTTTACTTCTTTATTTGCTAAAGTTTTTGTTTTAATAACTTAAGAATAAAAAATATATATTTAAATAAATACCTATAAAAGTATATATAATGAAATAATAGTAATACATTTTCTTTTATCTAAATCATGTTCATCACCCTATCCATGCATTTGGGGATGAATGATAGCTTGTGTTGTAATTTTAGAAAGTTTTGAGATGACAATGGGAAGCATTTTTATAATTCTATTGATGATTGGATGGCACTATACAACTATAGATAGAGGTGTCAAATGGGCTGAATCGAGTTGGGACGGTTCATGGTGGTCCTAAAACAAATCGGGCCAACTCGTAGGTTATTCACGGTTTGGACCGCGATAGGCTAAAACTTGAAAAATCCAGCTTTGCTCAAAACTAGTCCATGAGACGATTTATATGTGAGCTGGGCTAGGCCAGTTGGATTGTGGGTTTTTTTTTTTAATTTGAAAATGAATTTAAAGATTTCAAGTTTTTATATTTATGTGATTGTTAATGTTTTTTTCAACACTTATAATTTTTTAAAAGACTTAATAATTTATAGTTATGTGATTTTTAATATTTTACAACACTTAAATTTTTATAAAAACTTAGAAATTTAAATTTATATTAATTTTTTGTACCAACTATTTTGTTTTTCAAAAACACCACCAAATAAGCTGGTGAGGGATTTGGCATGGACTTGTCTACCCATCATTAATTTAGAAAAAATAATAATTTAGAGGTGGATATGACCAAACCTCTTGATGAAAGTACATAATAATAACAAAAATAAACAAATAACTTTGTAATATTTGAATATCTAAATATGCCCAATGAAAAACCAGTCATTCACATAAGCGATCTAAATTGCTCTCAGATTGAGATAGTAATTACTGTATTCAGCTTGAGAGATTTGAGAGAATTAAGAGATTTGATAGTAAACATTTCTAGTACAAATGACCATTATTTATAGTGGTTGTTTATTATTTTAAAAGAACAAAAAATAGAGAAGAAGGAAATTGTATTCCAACAATTTTGCTATCGTAGCAATACTATGAAGTTGTCCAAGCTAAATTGACTATTGGCCAATGGTTAATTTACAATTGGTAAAGTAGCCATTGCAATTGGTAAACAGCTACTTTCCCTTTTTTTTAATTTTATATTATAGTTTATAATTTTTAAAAATTTATTAATTCTATTTCTTATTTTAGTTATAATTTAAAAATTATAAATTCTTAATTATTGATTTATGCATTCTTAATTTATAAATTATAAATTTATAATTTTTCAAAATAAATAATTTGTAATTTGTAATTTAAAAATTATAAATTTCTAAGTTTTTAAAAATAATAATTTATAATTTAAATTGAAAAAATATTGCGTGCTAAGCGGCTAGCCCGCGAACTAGCCTTTTAGCCTATAAGTTGACTCAACCTGCAATCTTTCACAGTCCACGGGCTGAGTTAGTTTTGTGCTATGAAATTTTTGCTTAGGATTAGTTTTCAAATGTGTTGGTCCAACCCAACCCATATTAAAGAATTAAACAAGCTGAGATAGGTCGATTTTTTTCGCGGCTAAGTTGGGCCGGGTTGGGTCAACCATTTTGACAGCTCTAACTATAGCCATCTTTAGTAATTCTCACAATTTGCAGGTTTGTGGGGTTCAACATTTTGATCATAAAACATCTAATTTCATTGATCAAATGATATTATGTAAATATTTTCATTATCTATTAAAAGAGCGGTCATTATACAAGAGAAATATAGAGAAAGGACCCATATCACTTGGTATTTCTTATTTTAATTAAGAAAAGATACATGTGCCAATATTAACTCAATTATATAGTTAATATATATTACTCTTTTTTCCAATATTCTAATTCATTAGCTATATCACTACAAAACGATCTTTTTAGAATTTAATGTTGGATATTTGTGTTGTTTAATTAAATTATAAAAGAATAACTTAATTTTAGGACAATGAAGTAGTAAGATTCATGCTAGTTTTAATCAATTTATAGCAAATCATTATTTTTATCATTTTGCTTTCAAAAAGAAAAAAATTGCAACAAAATAGTCCATGCCTAAATCCATTCATAAATTTTCAACAAATTATTTTGTAACTAAATGCATCAACAACTGCAACAAATTTTTTATGCTAAAAAATAGCCAATAATTTGCCAAAAAATATATCATGCCCAAAAGTACTTAAAATTTGCTATAAATTATTTCATGCTAAAAATAATTCAATGACTAGCCAATGACAAATGTCATTCTTAATTCTCAAAATATTTACGATGACATCTTTTGTTGCTAAAAAGATAGAATAGCTACAAAAGTTTTCATTGTACAAGCTCAAATTTTTTGGCACGATTAATTTTCATAGTCAATTATATTGATGTATTTATGACAACAAGTTTCATTGGCTAAAATAATCTAAAGGAAACAAAACTATTTTGTGGAGAAACTCTAATATTTGGGGCACAATTATATTTTTTTTCCAATCTATTAAGCATTCTCAACAAAATATTTTGTTGTCTTTCAGTACTTATATGGCACAAAATATTTTGTTGTCAGATTTTATTGATCTGGCTACAATTTGTTGTGTTACGAAAAGAAATACTCTTTTGCAACAAATTATAATGTTGTGATTTCTTAATATTGTGTCCAAATAGCTTTGATACATGATAGATAGAGGCAAAGTATATCATTTTGCAACAATACATATTTTATGTCCTAAAAACAATTTAAGTAGACATTAGTTAACGAAAAATTATATTTTTTTTTTGCCAAACCTTAACCAATTGCAACAAAAATAGAATTGTGCCCAAAGAAATTGTTGTGAATTATACTTTTTCTTATAGTTTGAGGGACTTAGAATTATCTAAGATTGAAAACAATTTAGACTCAAAGATGGGCACATTTATAACAATCTATATAAGTGAGTACTCCAATTGGAATGGAGATGATTGCTCTAGACAAAATTGAATTTGATTAGTAAAAGTTCTTTTAGAACATTACTGCGGATATATGAGTGTGTTGAGGTTTAAATAATATAGCTATCTAGGTGAAAATACTGTATTGATAATTCAAAAATATACAATTTTTGGGTTATTGGAGGTTATCTTGACATGAAAAGTTGGTCATAATATGAACTTTAGGCATATTGCTTGATATCAAAGAGTAAAGGATTGGTATTGGAATGATCAACCAATATACAATCCATTATTCTTGGGATGTCAAACATATGATTTAATTAATGCTTGGTGGAATAAGCTTTTTGGGATCACACTATAGTGCAAAAATATTTGTGATAATAGAACCTGGGAAATGAAAAATCATTTTGATATAATTAGTATTTTAACACATACATATAATAAAGATCCAAATGATATTGTTATCTCTAAATCAACAATTCACTACAGAAATTAATCGATATGACAACATTGTAGAGTTGAAAGAAAAATAGGAAATATTTTCCATAAAACGATCATTTAAGTTGAATGATAACTAACATGTATATATGATTATGATTTAAATGTCTAGAGGAATTAGATTGTTGAAAGTGAGAGAGTTCATTAGTATGATTACAAGATCACAATGGACAAGAAAGATAGGAATATTATTTTTAAGAATGAGTAATGAAGAAAATTGATTGCAAACTTATAGAGAAAGGGATAACATTCATCAAGAAGTATGGATGGCAGCTATAGCTAGTACTTGAATGTTAAAGGTAAACATCAAGTAAAGATATAGAAATCAATGAAGAAAGATTTGGACGGATTAAATGGAAATGGTAAGATAGAAGAGTTGTCATTGGAACCTTGTCCCAAAAAAGATATTGATGAAGGATAGGGACTATTATTTCGACAAGATCTAATTAATTATTGAAACATAAGGAGATAAGATATGTAAATAAAAAATAGAGATCTGCAACCAAAAATGATTAACCCTACTTGAACCTTGACAATGAAAGCCTAGGATCATAAGTTATGCAGATTAAGATAATATTTAAAGCCTAAATGAATGTATCTATAAGAACGAGTTGCTATAACATGCTATGTACCAAACCTAATGGAATAAATAGACTTATCGACATTGCAAAGTGCAACAATCTATTAGAATAATTGAAAATCCTATTAATCTTAACAAGATTCATTTATACATATACCAATGAAATTGCATGTAAGCTAATGTGTAAATAGAATTATATGCACTAATTGAATTCTAGAAAAATCTTACAACACATTCAAATGTTCCATATTTTATAGAAATGAGGTCGCAAATTGATATCATTTAGAAATGCTTCAAACAACACAATTAATAGACTAACCAAAGCCGAACTTATCCTATATAGCTCAAAACTTCGACATGTAGGAGATGATGTCATGAATGAATTTTCAGCCATATACACAACCACTCACAAATTAAGTCATAGTGGACATCTTCCAATTAACTGAACTAACCTACCATAATACCATGATAAGGTCACTCTAACAGAAAATGTACGAAAAAGGACTAATGGTGATGCCAACCCCTTATATCAACCTCATGAATAGATTATAAAGTAAGGAAGCATGGCATGTAATTCTAGTTGTAGTGAAATGATATCTTGTGGGTTTATGGATAAGCGAAAATTAGACCAGTAACTTTAAAGTATCACAAAAGACCTTTTGGAAAACACCTTGAGTAATTTCTTCAATTTGATTCTCCAAAGCTATGTGAGGATTAAAAATTAGAATGGAAGGGCATTGATTGAGAAGTGTGTGGAAATCCTATAAGTAACAAGAAAAGCTCATGTATCATCGATAAAGAGTTTTTGGTTAATAACAAAAACAAACAAGCCTCTTTGAATACAGGACCAAAATACCTTACCCCACGTAAAATAGTTAACTTATTATAAGGCTCTATAGTTTATTTAAGATTTAGTCAATACAGGAGCACTATAATTTAGAAATTTAGGAAAGGATACATCGAGAATTACCTCCTATTTATGACATGGGTACCATGAATGGGAATAATGTTGTTTGGATTGATTAATACTCTTGTATTATTTACATAAATGATATACATGATGTTTAGATTTATTTGATCAATTCATCATAATTGCATTAAGGACATCTGATATACTCAAAATCAATTAAGGAGCCATACTATATTTACACTTGTTGATACAAATACTTGTAGGAATGCAAATTTTGTGTCAACTAGTAATTTGAGAACCAAGCGAAAAAAAGTATAGTTGACGATGTGTGACCCCATGAAAGATGTAATACCCCTAAAATTTGATATTTTGGAAAAATAAAAATTTAGAATTTGAGATATTAATTTGAAATGACTTTAGGACTCAGAAAATAAATTAAAAGGACTTGATTTAATCCTATTTGAAAATTTTTGGGATAATTTGTAATTAGAGAAGGTTTAATTGTGCAATGTTGGAGAATAATGTGGTTTGCATGGAAGAAAATTATGATAAAAAGGCTTAATTTTATGCACTCAGTTTTTTTGAGGACTTAATTGAAGGAGGGCTAACTTGGAAAGACTTAATTGAGGCATGCTAATACTTTTTGGGGTCAATTTGATAACCTAAGAAAATTCCATACATATATACCTAATTTGTACATTTCACCTATTTCTTCAGCCATCTTCACCACAGCATCACCTTTTTCACCTCCGATGATGTCATCGATGACTACTCTAACCCTCAAACTATTGCCATATTCCTCTTCTCCTCACTCCTAGCTACATACTATACCTTATGCATCCTCAAACTTTGTCATTTTGCTAGAAACTGTGAAGACCTTGCTGGATGATGGTGGGGTTAGGCAAATGATGGCAAAGTAGCAACTAAACTGGACTTCTAGGTGTGGACTTCAGTTGCGCTTAGCTTGGAGATGCTATTGGTAGCCTTGGTTGGAGAAGTGATGCAATGGCAACGGTAAGAGCTTAGTGATTAAAGGTGGTAGAACAGCTTTTTCTTAGTTGTGATTGAAAGCAATTCCAACTGCAAAACTTAAATCTAATTGGGGATTTAGATTCAGGAGGATGGGTAGCTTTTCGGGGTGGTGGTTTTGCATTTTTTTGATGGTGCTGCACAGCCGTGGTACAGTGGTGGTTCCAAGATTGTCTCCACGTCTCATCACTGGGATCATAGTAGTGTCCTTCATTCATGAGTCTAAGGTTTGGTTAAGCCAATCATGTGTAAAGAAGTTAGATACGAATATGCATATATATACATGTTTTGTACCATAACTCCCATAAGCCTTGTATAATGAAGCATTGATATTTGGTTGAGATGTATATTTCCCATACATGGATTATGGTATAACTTAGTGAGTCCAAATTGATATTATTATATGATAAGTTTGGAATAATTAAGCTAATTAAGTAATTAAACTTTGATTTTATGAATTTGGGACCTAAGTGATGATGATTAGGTTATTTAAAGCAATATGAAATTGAGATTCAAAACATGCATATGCCGTATTAAGCTTAGTGAACTAGGATTATATTATTTTATGGTAATCTTGGGATTTATGGAGATTATTTAAGTGAGAAAATCCTAATTTAGAGATTTAAGACCTAAGTGACATTTATTGGGATTAGTTATGAAGAATTAAGCAATTATTGTGATTTTAGATTGATATTATCAAAGGATTATGTAATTAAGATCTAATTTTTTCTGATACGTAAATTGATATGAAAATTAAGCTTTACTTAGAGACTACTAACCACATTGACAATTATTAGGATGATAGTGCTATTTAAGCTTGAAACTATCATGTCAATAGGTCAATTAGTCAATTTAGATTAATGATTACATGAGAATGTTGTGCCATGGTCAAATATGGATTTTCATTATAATTATATTTTTCTATTAGGTGTCATGAAAGTGGGACCTACGAACTAGCAAATGGCTAATTACAATAGCTTTCTCTAAGATAGCAGAGGTGAGGGTCTGCCATTTTGGCTTTGCTATACCTATCTATTCTTATGGCATCACCCCTGTGAGGGTTAACTTACTTGATTGTACTTGGTTGCTATTGCTTGATTGGTATTTGTTCGTTATATTGAAATTGTACTTGATTGTGTACTTGTTTATAATCGATTATTTGAATTATCTACCCTTTTAAAAGTTAGTACTTATTTTACTTTGTTGAGTTGTTCTTATTTGTTCAAACCCACAGAACTCTAGTTTTTCTTGATCGGTACTTGTCACTATTTAGTACTTGTTTCTGTCTTAAACTATCATCAGATGCCTTATCAGTATACCAATTTGTTTGTGTCCTATTATTTGGCCAGTTGGCTTAACTATACTTGCTACTCATTCCTATATTGCGTCGTTGGCAAATCCAATTATTTGATTAGTACTTGCTACACTTGATTATTGTACTTGTTAGAGATGGTACTTAGCTATGTGCCAATCCTATGCTAAATGCTGGGATGCTTAGGACACAGTCCACAATCCGCTTAGCCATCCACAATATGCCATGCTATCTATATGGCCATACTAATTATATACCAAACTATCACGCTATGGTAAAGTACTTGTTTAGTTGGTATGAGGAAACTCAGATATGCAGGTTAGTTCTAATCTATTGGACTACATATTATATTTGGGTTTGTTTTGTTCTAATTGTACCTAAATTGTTTGCATTTGCCCTTGGAGCAATAAAAATAGTGTAGCATCTTAGTCTAAATCGATTGTTGTACATGCCAGACAAGCTATCTGCATTCTCTTATGATTGTGATAAGTTGAGATGCTCTATATCTCCTGAGCATGATTGGTTGAGATGATTCTAGGCCGTTCGAGCTAGCAATTACAACCCTAAGCTAGTACATACTAGAAGTCTTGAATTTGAAATTATTTATTCTTTGGGCTTGTTATTACCTACTACCGGACTCGTTCCTGCTTGTTCTTGATTTGTTTCTGTATTGATTATTAAGTGATGATTTGTTAGGTTGATTCATCCTTAACAGATCCCTATTATTTTTTATTAAGAATATCTCTCACTAAGTCCTTTAGATTTACCCCCCTGTATTATTCATGATTTCTCATACATGATTAAGTGATAGACGTGGAGCTCTAGCTTAGGCTAAAGAAAAGATGCGATTTGTAATTGAATAGGTGCTCATGTGTATGTATAGGATCTCTTAACAATTAAGCTTGGATTTAGAGATGTTGTGGTATGTTAGAACTAATGTTAATGAGTTAAGGCCTGTAGATGTTTAATTAAATGTTAAGATAATGATTTATGAGATGCATTTAATGTTTTATTAAGTTGATAAGTTTGAAATCCTTTGCTATTTTGGATACATTTGAACGTTATTATAAACCGATTAGTTGTTCATGGGTTTGAATTAAGCATGAATGGAGTGGTACCTTAGCTTTAGGTGCTATGTTGAGAGAGGGCGCTACAGGTGGTATCAAAGCTTAAGTTATGAAGACCTAGGTTAGTATGGTACAATTGTTCTAATTGAAATAATAGTCTTACTAGCAATTAAACTTGAAGCTGGAGTTGATTTAGATTTAAATACGTAGGTTAAGGAAAGCCTAAATGATATTAAGACATAATCCTCGGATATGAAATTTTTGGATGGTAGATATTAAGCTTAGCTTTGGAATTGTTTAAGATAGGAATGAGCAGAGAATTCATTTCACTACATTTCTTCTATTAAAGTCTAGGGTTGTCGATGAACTAGGCACTGAATATTACTGGGGACCTATATTAAACCTTTTGTTTGGGATTGTTTAAACTTGAAATTAGGTATAGTTTTTCATATTATGAGGTTGGAGATTATACCTAGGATAGCTGACCAAACTGTAACCTTTATTTTTGAAGATTGAGTACTAAACTCTAGGGTGAGTTGGAATTCTTAGTATTTCATGTAGTTTGGAAGCTCCTATACAATTTTAGCATAGAAAGACTTGCAGTATAAACTTATTGTAGTAAATAGAAGACCTTATAACCTTATTAATGAGTAAATTGGGTTAGAAGTGTTGGGAACATGATTAAAATCATCAAAGGATAATCTCAACAAATTTCTAGAATTATACCCTCTCAATCACTAATAAAAATCAACAAAATAGTTGAAAAAGTTGGACAAAACACACCAAGTTAGGAATTAGAGTATTTTCTTCCTAATAAGCTAATTAATCTAAAATGAGCAGTAAGGATTATTTAAGGTCAAAACCAAGGATGTGACACGATACATAGGAAGTTGCTATATTGTTAGGATTGATAAACAATGGTCTTATTAGGAACTTTTTAAATTAAGGAAATAGTTATATTACTTATGTGTTTAAGCTGTGATTTCTTGGGCATTTAAGGAAATGATTTCACCCAGGTTATGGATAATTAAGTATGACTAAAAAATATATTAAGTATAAGTTCTTGGGGTTCTTCTGAATGATATCAATAAGTGTCTTGATGAGATCAACTAAGAAATGCTAGATGCATATATGTTTTGTAAAGGAAATTTGGATATACAAAGATAATCTCATATGCCTTGGGAAAACTTAATTCATATAACAACCTATTTATTCATGTTCAAGATAATTGAAATGGCAATTGTTTAAATGAAATAGAGGTACCATATAAGAGTGAAAGAAGAGAAATTCTTGTGGATTATGGAATTACCGACAAGGTATGATTTGGGTTAATCTAGGAATGACCACCACTTTAAATTTAAAAGTGAAATTGAAATTAATGTACTTAGTGATTGGTTAGATAAGCAAAGAACAATTATAATATCACAAAGATAAATGGAAATAGGTAGTTGAGAGTACTATCTAAGTTTCGAACATCAAAGATGGGTTGTTCATGACTATATCTAGTATGTTTAGATGTGTAAACTGATAGCTAACTAATTAGGAAGATATGGTTCATTATGGAGTCTAGCATGTTAAGTTTGACCTCTTAGACAACAGGTCAATGATTGACGAGTACCAAGGTGAGAAGCACATATTTACTCTTAAGCTATGTAAGAAAGAGGAGTTTCGCAAACCCCTATGGTAGGCCAACCCGCAGACCCTATGTATTAGAGGGGACCAAGATTTATGCCACAAGGTTAATAGTTAGATAATGAAATAAGAGTTGGTAAAGAGATGATCGAATGAGATGATTGAAGATTAGGTGCTTGAACAGATCCTTTATCTCATTCCCTCAAAAATTTTAAAAAGCCCTGATGACAGAAGAGCTAAATAATGAATCGAGCATCTAGAAAGTACTTTTGAGGTACTACATTATTCCAATGAGTGGAGGGTTTGATTTGCCATATTTTTTTGGAAAGGTTCCACCCTAAGTTGGTAAAAAATGAATGATCAAAGGTGGACAGCCGAAGGAAACTACCAAACTTAGGAGAATTTCATCAAAACATCATGAGTTAATATGTGCTAGGGGAGTGATGCAAGCTAGAGAAAGAGAGTATAAGGACCTTGTAAAGAGGCCACAATCTATAATTCAATTTGAGGCTAGTTTGGCTAACTGATACAATATGCTTCCTATATACAAGATGAGAAAGGTCAACAAAATCAATGATTTACATAAAGGTTGCAATCAGAATTGAGAAAGGGTCTAGCCACTTATGAACTATTAAACTTTTACCAATCAGTAAGCCAAATACTACAATTTAAGTTATAGCTACAGCAGCTCCGAAAATTTGAGGATAGGGGCTGAAAGGTAAAGATACACCTTGATGGGCAAAGTAATGCCAAAAATGAATAGTTGAAGCTTTAGATTGCAAGCACTGCCCAACAAGCTCCTCAATCTAGCAAAACAGGAGATTTGACTAAAAAATGGGCGTAAACGCAGTATGAATTTCGTGGATCACTTAATAGTAAGGAGTCAAACTATTGAGGAGAGTAAGGTAGATACATGGGCTATGGAAGCAACTAGCACTTCTTGAAAAATTGTCCCAAAAAGAAAAGATACTGCAAGGAAAAGAAAGCAAATTGTAGGAGCTAGTAGAAGGCAATCAGTGCAAGCTTGAGCTTATGCCATGGCAAGAGAAAAAACACTGGATCTTATTGAAATGGTAAAAGATATGATTTCTAATTCTAAAGATTGTGATGATGCCATATATGATCTTAGTGTTTACATTCTTTCATATTTAGCATACTTTCTCAAATTAAATATGCAACTCAAGACTAGAGCTTAATGAATAGAAGTTCAGACACCATAACTCGACACTACTAAGATGACAATTAGGGGTCTAGTATATCCAGCCAATCTCACATAAGATGCCTATCCAAGAGTATTTTTGGTTAAAAACTAGTAAAAACCACATAAAGCACTTACACAGAGTTCTTGAAACCTTGAGAAAGCATCAATTGTATGCTAAATTTAGAAAGTGCAAACTTTGAACATAGAAGGTGGCTTTTCTTGGCCATATCATATCTTAAGATAGGGTAGAAGTTGATCTCTCTAAGATAGAGATGATAGCTAGCTGTAAAAGACCAAAAAATGTGATAGAAGTTTGTAGTTTTTTTATGTCTTGCCGGCTATTGATAAAGATTTGTGCAATACTTGTCTAAAATAACTAACACATTGATTAAAGTAACTTAGAGAAATAAACCACTTGACTGAATTGAATATTTGTACATGAGACAACGTGATGGATTGAAATTCTAGAAGACTCGATTCTTCCATCACCTAATACCTAAACAGGCAAATATAGTAACCAATACCATGAGCTGAAAGGGCTAGAATAGATTACTTATTGGAAGCTGAAGCATCAGAAAGCCTAAGAACAAGTGTTATGTTGAAAATTAATACAGCAAGAAAGATTACAAAGATAAGTACAATCTAAATTACAAGATGTAATGTAATGAACCCTAAGCTTATAATATATGGATAATGAAATAGAGTGAAAGGTTGAAAGTTCTAGAAATCCAAGTTCAAAATTGAAATCAAGATATTCTTTTGTTTCATAAAAAGATTATGTGTGCTGGACAAAATAAAAGAACGATTGCTAGATAAGGCACACAAGTTAATATATATGATGCATATGAGAAGTACGAAAATGCATCATGACTTGAGGAAACAATCCTAGCAAAATTTAATGAAGAGAGAATATAGATCAATTGATCGAATCTACTTATTTTTTGCTGGTCGAAACAGTACTCAAATGATAATCTGGGGACCAAATTCTGTTAAGGGGGAAAGCCTGTAACACCTCTAAAATTTGGTATTTTGAAAAACTAAGGATTTAGAATTCAAGATATTAATTTGAATGGATTTTAGAACTCAGAAAATAAATAAAAGGACTTAATTTAATCTTATTTGAAAGCTTTGAGGCTAATTTGTAATTATAGAGGGTTTAATTACGCAACTTTGGAAAATAGTGGGGTTTGCATAGAAGACAATTGTGGTCAAAGGGCTTAATTTTATGCACTCAATTTTTCTGAGGGCTTAATTGAAGAAGTGGCTAACTTAGAGGGACTTAATTGAGATATGCTGATACTTTTTTGGGTCAATTTGAGAACCCAAGAAAGTTCCTTACAGATACACCTAATTTGCACATTTCCCCAATTTCTTCAACCATCTTCACCATGGCATCACCCTTTCTACCTCCGACGATCTCACCAGTGACTGCTCTAACCCTCAAACTACCGCTATATCCCTTTTCTCCTCACTCTCATCTACACAACCATGCCTCATGCATTCTCAAACTCCTTTATTTTGCCAAAATATGTAAAGACCCAAATGGACAATGGTGGGGTATGGCGAACGGCAGTAGAGTAAGGGCTAAATTGGACTTTTAGGTGTGGACTTTAGTTGTGCTCAACTTGGGGAAGCTGTTGGTAGCCTCGATTGAAAAAGAGATGCAATGGCTACAGTGGGAGCTTAGTGGATGAAAGTGGTGGCACAGCTTCTTCTTAGTTGCGGATTAAAGCTTTTCTAGCTACAAAACTTAAATCTAGTTGAGAATCAGGATTTAGGAGGCTGAGTAGCTTTTGGGGATGGTGGTTTAACATTTTTTCGATGGTGATTCCATGGTAGTCTAATTGTCTCATTGTGGGAATGGCAATAGTGTTCTTAGTTCGTGAGTTCGAGGTCTAATTAAGCTAATCATTGGTAAAGGAGTTGGATGGGAATATACATATATATATACATATGTTGTACCATAATTCCTATAAACCTTATATAATGAAGCATTGATATCTGGTTAAGATGTATATTTTCTATGCATGAATTATGGTATAGCTTAGTGAGTCCAAATTGATATTATTATATGTAAGTTTGGAATAATTAAGCTAATTAAGTGATTAAACTTTGATTTTATGAATTTGGAACCTAAGTAATGATGATTAGGTTATTTAAGGTAATATGGAACTGAGATTCTAAATATACATGCGCCATATTAAGCTTAGTGAACTAAGATTATATTATTTATGATAATCTTGGGATTTATTGAGATTATTTAAGTGAGAAAACCCTAATTTGGAGATTTTAGACCTAAGTGACATTTATTGGGACTAGTTATGAAGAATTAAGCAATTATTGTGACTTTAGGTTGATATTATCAAAGGATTATGTAATTAAGGACTAGTCTATATTCTGATAAGTAAATTGATATGAAAATTGAGCTTTACTTGGATACATTGGCTATTATTGGGACAACAATGCTGTTTAAGCTTTAAACTATCATGTTAATAGGTTAATTAGTGAATTTAGATTAATGATAGCATAATAATGATGTATTGGGGGTCAAATATGAATTTTAACTATAATTATACTTTTTTGGTTAGGTGACATGAAAATAGGACCCATGAACTAGTAAATGGCTGATTGTGATAGCTTTCTCTAAGATAATAAAGATGAGGATCTACCATTCTAGCCTTGCTACACCTATATATTCTTAAGGCATAACCCCTGTGAGGGTAAACTTACTTGATTGTACTTGTTTGCTATTGCTTGGATGGTACTTGTTCGTTATATTGAAATCCATACATGATTATGTACTTGCTCATAATCAGTTATTTGAATTGCATAGCCTTATGAGGGTTAGTACTTGTTTCACTCTGTTGAGTCGTTCTTGTTTGTTCTAGCACCCAAAACTGCCATCTATCTTGATCAGTACTTGTTTCTAACTTGAACTGTCATCAGATGCCTTATAGGCATACCTATTTGTTTGTGTCCTATTATTTAGCCAATTAACTTAACTATACTTGCCAGTCATTCCTATATTGCCTCGTTGGCAAATTCAATTGTTTGATTGGTACTTGTTACACTTGATTGTTGTACTTGTTGGAGATGGTACTTAGGCTGTGTGCCAATCTTATACAGAATGCTAGGATACTTGGGACATGGCCTGTAGTGTACGTAGGTGTCCACGACATGCTAAGCAGTCCACTTAGGCATCCACAATATGCCATACAGTCTGTATGGGCACACCAATTCATACCAAACTATGATACTATGGTAAAGTACTTGTTTGATTGGTATAAAGAGACTTTGTTGTACAGGTTCATTCTGATCTGTTAAACTGCATATTGTATTTAAGTTTGTTTTGTTTTAATTATACCCTAATTATTTGTATTTATTCTTAGAGCAATAAAGATGGTATAGCTTCTTAGTTTGAATCAGCTGTTGTACATGCCGGATGAGCTGTCTACATTCTTTCCCAACTATGATCAATTGAGACACTCTATACCTCTTGAGCATGATTAGTTGAGATGATTCCAAGCTACTCGAGCTAATAATTACAACCCCAAGCTAGTACCTACTAGAAGTTTTGAATTTGATATTGTTTGCTCTTCAGGGTTGTTATTGCCTACCTACTATACCTCTTACTGTATGTTTCTTGCTTGTTCTTGATATGTTTCTGTACCAATTATTAAGTGATGATCTTTTGGGTTGATTCATCCTTGATAGATCCCTATTGTTCATTATTAAGAATATCCCTCACTAAGTGCTTTAGATTTACACCCCATATTATTCATGATTTTTCAGACAAGATTAAGTGATGGACATGGAACTCTAGCTTAGGTTGAATACAATTTGTAATTGAACAGGTGCTCATGTATATGTATGGGATCTCTTAACTTCTAAGTTTGGATTTAGAGATGTTGTGGTATGTCAAGATTGATGTTAATGACTTGAGGCTTGTAGATGTTTAATTAAATGTTAAGTTGATGAATTATGAGGTGTATTTAATGTTTTGTTAAGTTGATAAGTTTGAAATCTTTTGCTATTTCTAATAAGTTTGAACATTACTATGAACCTATAGGTTGTTCATAGGTTTAAATTAAGTGTCAAAGTAGTGCCCCAACTTAGGTGCTATCCCAAGAAGGAGTATTAGAAAAGTCAATAGAGCAATCCTACTAAAGTCAAGGTTATAGTTAATCAATGATAGTCAGGGAATATGTCAAAAGTGAAATATTCTTTATATTTTACCCATTATGCCCAATGGTGTTCTTGAGATTTTTCCAAGATAGTGAGGTTATTGACTGACTTAACTTAAACAAATTGGCAATCTTGAAAAATAAAAAGGGTGTGAAAAAATTTTGCGAAATAAGGGAAAAGATTAGTCTTATGCTAGTTAATGTTTTTCTTATAGAATGTGAAGGATTGTTCGATGTGTCAATGCTCCAACCGAAGAATTGGTCTAAGAAAATGACTGCATGTGTCTCAAGAGAACTAAAGTTGAGGAAGCAGGATTATTCTGCTTGGAATATGAGATTTGTTACCTTAGGTTGCTTTACTAAAAATGGAGTCACCTTTTGGTAATCGATGGAATTTCTTGGAAAAATATGATTATAGTATGTTATCGAAGTATAAACACTGAGGTTAAAAGAATAAAAGAAAGTAGAAATATTATAAGAAATTCTAACCATAGGTTTTAGGGTAAGCCAATCCTTTCATGACACACACTAAAACATGATACGCTTAAAATCAACACAAACAAGTTTGAACACTTACATGAATAATCTCAATTAATAGGTTATGGTTCCAACCTTAGCAAAATAGAAATCACTTGGGATCAGAGAAGAGATTATTTGAAATTGACAAAATGTTTTTAAAAAATCATCAAGAAAATTATCTTCAAAATGAAAAAGGTCATAAATGACAACATCTGAGACTTTTTCAAACTTTAGATGAAAGTTTGGGACTAATTTCTTTGAAGGGAGAGAGAGTTGTGACACCCAAATATTGGATCTTAAATATAAATTATTGTTTCAACAAAATAAGATACAAATCCAATGAATTGGGTTTGGAGTAATTTTGACATGAATTTCAATTGAAGCTTATGCATAATTACTGATAGTTGAGGGATTTAATTGCAAATGAGATAAGGGCTTAACTGTGAAAAATTCTAAAACTTAAAGGCCAATACGTGAAAGTTAAAAGTTTAGGGACTGAAAAATAATTAAGTGAGGACATAATTGTCCAAAATTATAAAGGTCAAAGGTCAAAATGCAATGACAAAATCACTGGAGGATAGGAATGAAGTTTTGGAGCCAAATTGAAGACAGTTTAAAGTTAGATGGGCTTAATTGTAGATGGCCATGGGGTTAGTTTCTCATTCCAAAAAGCACTTCCATATAAAAATTACTAACCATGCATTTTATTGAATCATCAAAATATAACCAATGAATGCTAGAATGCGATAGAAATCTTAAAAACTAGCACTGTAGATAACTTCTCCTATGCATATAAAACATAAAAATGCAAAAAAGACTTAAATCAACGAATAATTTTACCAAAAATTGATGGCAATGCCAAGTAGTGGCGGCGGCGGTTCCACCACTTTTGCCAGTGGGTTGGGGGTGGAATTTGATGGGTTTTCATTAGAATTACATGGAAAAGCTATATGTGATGTCAATTTCAAAAAATAAAGGAATGTTTTATGGAAATTAAATGTAACGGTGTAATAGAAGTGCTAAATAGCCATGGTGGCAATTCTGCCGCTTCTAATGGTGGGATGGGGCTGGCCTTTGAGGATTGTGATCTAAATTGCATGGGTAATTGATTGGTAGCATCAATTGTAGGATTAAACTAGCGATAGTGGAGGAATTAAAATGGTGGCAATGTTGTGGCACTTAGTCTACACCTATTGTTCAGATGACCAATTGATGGCCTTAATATTGGAATTTGATGCAATTGGTTGAAGGTTTTAGTCCAATGCGTCTAGGTGTCACTTTTGGCAATGGTGGCCTCCATCTTCAGTAGCTATTAACGATGGTGATGCCATGGCAACTCTAGTGGCATTGCTGTTTCATGGTAAAAAAAATTAATTTCGGGCACATTCAGGCTATGGCTAGGCTTAGAATTAAGTCTAAATCTTACCTAATTTGGGTAAACTTCATAATTGAATGTTATTCAATTATTTTTTGAATTTAATTAAAACTATTGATGGAAATTTGATTAGGATATGAGTTAAAATTATTAAAAGATATAGTTTTGTTTGAGTTATGAATTAATTTTGTAATTGGAATATAGAAATTGAGTTGCAAAACTTTGACTTAATAATTAAGGAATAAGGATTTAATTCATGCCATAAATCTTGATAATAACCAAGTTAGAAACTAAATTATATAGACATCCCAGTGAGAAATTAGTTGAAAATTAGATTTGATAAGTTAAAAAGATTCAATCAATTAGGATTACTTATATTCATAAGGTTTTACTTTTGATTGATTAGTGTCTCTGCTCGTGACAAACACCTCCACTTGGGGGCACTACATTATGTTACATTGAGATTTATTTAGAAGTAGAATTTAATTACACTATTGTACTTAGGCATATTCTATGTTCAAACTTTAATTTCAACATATGGAAAATATGAAAAAATTGATAAACTTAGTTTTCGGATGAGATGTATATATCTTCCCATGTTCATATATCTAAAATTACATATTTATCAAAGAGCCATAATTGTATATGATAAATATGCAGCATCAATGTTGGATTTGACATGATTTAGAAAATTATCTACAGGCATAACATTAATAAGTTGGTAGTTATAAAAAATAACCAGAAGTAAGAAAAACATCCACCAATATAACAACTAAAAGATCTCAAAATTTTCATCTAATCAATTTCTTTCTAATTAATCTTGCCGACTTCATGAATGGAGTTACTCTCAAATCTACAAGAAATTTCTAATATTCAATTGCACTATTATGTTGTGACTGCAGGAACAACATAGCCTCAAAAAAGGAGGGCCATGGACATCACTTAAATTAATCATCACTATTTTCATGTACTTTTATCCATTCACCTATGTCAGCTAGAACAATCCTTACTCAAATACTTCAAATAAATCACCATATTTAGACAAAGCAATATGGTTATTTGCATTCATACAAATCTCATTTCCCAAATACAAAATGCCAAAGGCATAGTGTTCCACAATATCATCTTAGTCAACTTTACTCCATGGATTTCAAAATAATTATTATCTAGGTTATATTCCTCTATGAACAATTAAAGCATGAAACATTGGATTAAATGCCCCAAATTTCATAATCTTAATTGTGTTATATTGTGATTCATGTATAAGTAGTATTTAAATTGAAATTTTCACTTAGAGATGTTATGTGTTTGAACTTTACTTCCTACATATGAAAAATTCAGAAAATTGATATACTTAGTTTTTGGATAAGATGTATCCATGTTCATATACCTATAAATGTATATTTATCATATACCTCTAATAGTATATGTTAAATATACAATGCTAGCATGATATTTGACATGATTCAGAAAATTATATATAAATATAATATCAATAAGTTAATAGTTAGGAAAAAATAACTATAAGTAAGAAAATGCAAACACTAATATACCAACCTAAAGAATCCAGTTTTGCACTTATCCAATTTCTTTCTAATTAATCTCACCCAATTCATGTGTGAAACCAATCTCAAATCTAGAAGAAATTTCTAATATTCAATTGCACTATTATGTTGTAATTGTGAGAACAACATAGACCCAAAGAGAAATGCCATGCACATTGCTTAAAATTAATCATCACTATTTTTATGTACTTTTATCCATTTAACTATGTGAGCCAAATCAAGCCCTACCCCAATTACTTTAATAAATCACCATATTTGGTCAAAGTAGCTTGGTTATTTACAACATACAAATATCATATCCTAACTATGGAACACCACAGTCTTTGTGTATCACAATATCATCTTAGTCATTTCTACTCCATGGATTTTGAGACAATCATTGTACTCCATGGCAAGTTGAATAGTTGCCTCAAATTTTGTTATCTTAATTGTGCTATGATGAGATTCATTTAGAAGTTGCATTAAAATCCACCAACATAACAACTAAAAAATCTTTGCACTCATTCAATTTCTTTCTAATTTATTCACCCAATTCATGTATGGAACTAAGTTCAAATCTACTAGAAATTTCTAATATTCAATTAGCATATTATGCTATGATTGTAGGAACAACATTAGCCCTAAAAAGAGGCTCTTATGTCTCACTTTAAATGTATCACCACTATTTTTATGTACTTTTATCCTTTCTACAACGAGAGCCAAATCAGCCTTTCCTCTAATTGATTTAAATAAATCATCATATTAGGTCAAAAGTAGCTACATTATTTGCATCCATATAAGTGTCACTAAATATGAAAAGCCCAAGGACTTGTATATCACAACATCTTAGTCATTTTTACTCCATGGATTTTGAGACAGCTATTATCCAAATCGTATTGCTCAATAACCTACTAAAGCATGACCCATTAATAGTTTCCCCAATGCTACAAAAAAAAAAGTATATTAGTAGTTGTTATTTAATGGGGGTTATTATGAACCCCACTAATTCTTTTATTTTGTGGGGGGTTTATCAACCCCCACAAATTAATAATAAATAATGAGTGTTATTTAGTAGGGGCTATTTTCTTTTGTTTGGCATTTGGTTATTAAATCATAATTACATTTTTTCTTTTTTTAATTTTAGTCAAATCTCCCATCTTTCCCTCTTTTTCTTTGGCCCAGCTTTTTTTGTCTCACCCTAATCGACAAGCATAGTGCCTCCTAATTAATGAGTAGCGCGCCCTAAATTTTCAATTAAAATTTCAAAAACAAGCCTCTTTTAAGAGAGAAAAGACTCTATCAGAGTTTGCCTCTTCCTCATCACCACATTTCCTATTTCAGGTTAGTAACATTTTGAGCAATTGGGATTTGTTGTTTAAGGGGAAATTTTTTGCTCACTGCTAATTTCATTTGTGTTTAGTGGAAAGTTATGGTTTTTGGATTTCAAATCACCAGAATCATATTTTCCCTTCCTCTTTTATTTGATTCCTAGCTCTGACATTTTGATGATTACAAAATGCTATTTTTTTTTAATTTTGGAAAAAAATTAAGTGTAACTTTTCTAGGGGTAGAAAGCTAATATACGGAATTATGTTGGTAGAGGAAAATCCTCATAATAAAATAAAAATTAGTTAGCTGACAATGAACTTTCTTATTTTCTTATTTTCTACAGAGCATTATGAGCGTGGAATTGGTTTAGCTAGGTTCCTTTAAATGTGATTCATGTTTCCTTTTGATTGTAATGGATCATTTTAATAGTACCTTAGAGAAGATTTTTGTGATCCTGTTGCTTTTTGTGATAATTAAGGTGGTGTTTATTTTCAGTGCAAATTGTTTGATGTTGAATAATCATGCAAACTTTTATAGTTATAGCTTTAGATAGACTGATAGAACCTGAAGCTATAAATATTATATAAATATAACTTATGTAAGCATAATTGATGTTGATAGTGGATAATATTCATCAAGCTAAGCAAATGGATATAATCAGAAAAAATGAGATTTAATATATAATCTAAGCATAAAATAAGATCTAATATATATTTTGAAAAAAGAAAAGAAGGTTGAATACAATCACGAAGTGGTTGACATAGTTAATTATTAGTTGCCAAGTTCAAGAATTGAAGCCAAGGAGAAAGTCGATTTACATTGTTTGGTAGTGTATCGATAAAATAGTTTTGGCAGAGGTCTAAGTACTCGAGCTTGGAATAATTGTAGAGAACAATGGGGAAAAATCTAGGGATATAGTTCCATTGGAGATCAATGTAGGTAAGGTTGTTGAGGTCAAATATGGACTGTGGGATTATACCGTTGATTGCTCCATTAATGATCTTGATTTTTGTGACTGAACCATTGGTGCACGTTATCTCTAGCCATGTGCAATAGTCTAAAAACAATGTCCAGTGGCTGAGGGAGGGAGGATTGCAACATAAACTAATTTCTTAGAATGTTGTATAGATGTAGATGATCTTGTGTAGTTCTTTCTAATATGTTTAATTTAGTTTATCTTGTAAGTATTTGTAAGGGATCATCTTGATTATCTAATGAATATGATTCACCTCAACTTTATTTTAATAAGGAAATTTAGAATCCTTGCACTCTTGAAATATCTTTAAGGCTTATTAATTGACAACTTGTATTAGAAATATGTTCTAGGTTAACAAGAAACCCCTGGCAGACAAGTTAGACTATGTGATGCAAGAAAAATCATACAAAATCTCATAAGCAAATTAAAGCATACAATTCTCAAATCATATTATGCATTATTTAAGTTCTTTGCCCGCAAGTCCATTTTCTTCCAAGCATGTTTAATTAGCTTGCCACTAGCACATGGTTTCAAGAAAATATTGTTTCACCTCATGAAGGTTAGGCATATGGGTTGGGCCAACAAGAATTGAGATTTAGAGTGTCTTGAGGTGTGTGGATACATCTAGAGACACTACATTTGGAGTTTTGATCATTGTTGAATAAGAAATTTGAATTGAATAAGGGTTTTTCAAGCATAAGGAAGAGTATTTTAGTTCCAAAAGGATCCAAGTTGGATGCCCTTTGGATCAGTTTTTGGATGAGTATTAGAGGCTAAACGTTACTATTCTTTATAGTCAAGGTGTGAGAATAAAGGTCCAACTAATGAGGATTGGAGGATCTTCAATTCAAAAGTCATTTGAAGAATATTCTTCTTGATTTTGTGAAAATCAGTCAAGGTATTCATTCTTCTCCCTAAATCAAATATTAGGGCATAAATTAGATCCTTGGGTATAGAATTGCAAGTTAATTTTAGAGCTTGAATTACTTATGTATTGGATCTTTGTTTCACTATAACCTTCACTAATTACATTAAACAAATCACCATATTTGGTTAAAGCAGCTTGGTTATTTGCATCTATACAAATGTCATCTCCTAAATATGAAACGCCAAAGGCTTATGTACCACAACATCATCTTAATCAATTTTATACAATGGATGTTGAGGTAACTACTATATCAGTCATATTGCTCTATAATCTACCAAAGTATACACATTGAATAGTCGCCCCAAGTATCATTATCTTAATTGTGTTATGTCAAGATTCATTTAATAGTAGAATTCAAATGCACAATTTTACTTAAAAATTTTCCATGCAAGAACTTTACTTACTACATATGGAAAATACAAAAAAGTTGATAAATTTAGTTTTTGCATGAGATTTATATATCTTCCCATATTCGTATACTTGTAATTGAACATTTATCATATACTTATAATTGTATATCATAAATATTAAACATTAGTGAGACATTTTATATGATTGAGAAAATTATATATAAACATAATATCAATAAGTTAATAGTTAGGAAATAATTACTAGAATTAAGAAAATGCATCCACCATTATACCAACTAAAAGATCTCCAATTTTGTACTCATTCAATTGCTTTCTAATTTATTTATCCTACTTAATTCATGTGTGGAAATAAGCTCAAATCTACTAGCAATTTCTAATATTCAATTGACTTGTTACACTGTGATTGTAGGAATAACATGTGCCTAAAAATGAGGGCTATGTACATTACTTTAATTTTATCATCACTATTTTTATGTACTTTTATCCTTTTTGCTATGAGAGCCAACTACTTTAAATAATTCACCATATCTGGTTAAACAGTATGTGTGGAATTAACCTCAAATCAACTAACAATGTCGAATATTCAACTATAGTATTATGCTGTGATTGAAGGAACAACATTAAAAAGAAGGGCCATATGCTTCACTTTAAATTAATTGTCACTATTTTTATGTACTTTTAGCCATTCAACTATGTGAACCACAATCAACCTTTCCTCCAATTACTTTAAATAAATCACCATATTTGACCAAAGTAGCTAGGTTATTTATATCCATACAAATGTCATTGTTTCAAATATGAGATGCCAAAGGATCATATTACTCAATTCTACTCGATGGATTTTGAGATAATTATTATGCCAGTCATGTTCTATGACATACCAAAATATGGCAAGTTGAATAGTTGCCCTAAATATTGTTATCTTAATTATGTTACATTGAGATTCATTTAATAGTAGAACTTAATTACACAATTTTACGTAAAACTGCTCCATGTACGAACTTTACTTCCTACATATGGAAAATACAAAAAATTTGATAAACTTAGTATTTGCATGAGATGCATATATCTTTCCATATTCATATACTTATAATTGTGTATTTATCATATACCCATAATTGTATATGATAAATATGTAACATTAGTGTGACATTTGATACGACTTAGAAAATTATATATAAACACAATATCAATATGCTAATAGTTAGGAAATAATTTCCAAAAGTATGAAAATGCATCCACCAATAAGTTGGAATGGTGCCTGTAGCCAATTAGAATGGCATATTATACTACTTCACTTGTGATACAATGTTGATTGAATGATATTCTTATTAAATAGCCATCTTCATCTTGTGCTTATTATCCTTCACCTGCATTTGGTTGAAGCAAGTCATGCAAGACTATGGAACTTGGTCATATATATGATGGTGATCATGAAACAAGTCTCTACGGTCATGATTTTAAATATTTCAAGTCATAAAATCTTATGAGATAGGACATCTAGGATTTAGATAAACTTGCACTAACAATGCATATTCTAAGGGGTTGGATATTGCTCTGTTTCATAAGCAATCTATATGAAACACGAATGCATGTTAATGGGTGCTTGTTAGAGAACAAGTTCACTAAATAGCTAAAGAATAGTGCATATAATTAGTCCTTGGACCTAAGGATCTATGGTAATCTTGTGTTTAGATCCTTATGCTTTAACTCTTTTTCAACCATGCAGCGGGTAATCCAGGGTTGAGATTGGACATAAGCTACTTAACCATAGAGGTTTGTGAGATACAAGATGGGATTTATCTCATTGTTGTTGTTAATGATGAGTTCTTCTCCTATGTATTCTATAATGATCAATTCTAAGAAATCCTTATGCAAGGTAGCATGACAATTTTAAAAAAAAAATTTGAAGTAGAAATTATAAAAGGGAATCGAACATTTGGGGTAGAGATATAGTTATCGAGACTATTAGAGAGCCAATAAATATTTTGCCCTAGGCCTCTTTTGAAAGATACGAGATGGCATGACCATATTTTCATGGTAAGCAAAAGCTATAATAGTTCATCAAGACATAATTCATTCATCCAATTAGTTGGGCTCCATGGACTTGTTGCTAGTCATCGACCATGGAGATTGGGTACTTTTCGATTAATGGAGATTAATTGAAAGATCTATTAGTTTAAAGGAGTTTAAACTAATGTGAATATTTTGATATTCAAAATATCACAATGTGTTGTAAGCCTAACTCCAATAAATGGATGAACCTAATGGGTCACACAGAAAAATACTATAGGAAGCTCTAATATGATATGAGGAATTTTCTAAGCAGTTAGAAAATTCTTGCCTTGGCAATTTGAGAAAGGGATGAGTGGCTATTTTAATTGGTCACATTGGTTTGATTAATATAAGTGTTAAATTAATCAAAATATATTAAGGATTTAAATTAGGCCAATTAAATTAAAGAGTTAATTTAATTAGAGCTATGAGACAATTAATTAGTCAAGTTAAGTTAACACTAATTAACTTAAAGAGTTAAGTTAATTGACTTAAAGAGTTAAGTCAAGTTAATTAAATTAAAGAGTTAATTTAATTAAAAATGAGAATTTGGATTTTGGAGGGAAATTAAATGGAAGAGTCCTTTTGAATTTTAGTTAGAGTTAATTAACATTTCATTTCATGATATGAAATGTAAATATTAATTTAATGCAAACGCATGTGAAATTCAAATTTGCATGCAGATTGGCAAGTTGGCCATCTAGCATGGGAAGTGTGATGTCAATTTCCATCCTCTCTCCTCTATAAACAGCAACATGGCCAGCTACTTGAGTGAGAGTTGGCACATTTTTCAATTCCCTCAAAAAGTATGATATTCATATGTTGAAGATTCACACCAAATTCTCTCCTCTCCATTTCTCCTCCATATCAACCTCTTTTCACCTTCTTCCTCACTTGTTCTAACATAAGTTAGGTTGATTTAGTGCATGCCTAAGGTGTGTGGACTTTGTTATTAGAGGTCCTACACTTGGAGGACTAGGAATTCCTTGTTGAATCATTGCTATGCAGCAGATTTAAAGGGCCACGGAGTCTCTAAGGGGACCAAAATTTTGATGGAAACACAATGGATTTGTCATGGAGTAGCCTAAAAAATTTTCCAATTTTTGGAGTTTGGGAAGAGCATCAACCATTGGCATCTTTTGCTGCGTGTAGATCTTCCATTGAAGCATTCATTAGAGTGATATTCTCCTCACCTTTTTGTTGATCTTCAAATGTAACTTTTCTGCAACTAAATCCTTATTTGAAGCATGAATATGATCATTGGGATAGAGTAGTTTAGTTATAGTTTGCCTATTTTTGGTTTTATATTTTGGATCTCAACCCTGCTCCTTCTTTAACAATATAACAACTAACTCCAGTTCTATACTCATTCAATTTCTTTCTAATTTATCTTGCCCAATTCATGTGTGGAACTAAGCTCAAATCTACCAGCAATTTCTAAACTTTAATTAGCATATTATGTTGTGATTGTAGGAATAACATGGGCCCAAAAATGAGGGCCATGTACATTAGTTTAAATTTATCATCACTATTTTTATGCATTTTTATCATTTATGCTATGAGAGCTAAATACTTTACATAAATTATCATATTTGGTCACAGCAACTTGGTTATTTGTATATATGAAATGCCAAAGGCCTTGTGCACTACAATATTATCTTAGTCAGTTCTACTCCTTGGATTTTGAGAAAATTACTATCTAGGTCATATTACTCTATAACCTACTAAAGCATCACATATTAAATAGTTGCACCAAATTTCATTGTCTTAACTGCATTACATTGAGATTCACTTAGAAGTAGCATTTAAATCCACAATTTTACTTAGAGAAAGTGTTTTATGCTCTAGCATCACTTTCTACAAATAAAAAATACGTAAACATCGATAAACTTAGTTTTTGGATGAGATGAATATATCTTCCAATGTTCATTTACCTATAATTGTATATGAAAAATATGCAAAGTTCGCGTGACATTTGTTAGTTTTGCACTCATTCAGTTTATTTTTAATTATTCTCTCCCAATTTGTGTTTGGAACTAAGCTCAAATTTAATAGTAATTTCTAATATTAAAATGCCATGTTATGCTGTGATTGTAGGAACAAAATAGCCCTAAAACGGAGGGTCATGTATATCATATTAAATTCATCATCACAATTTTTAAGTACCCTCATCCTTTAAGCTATGTGAGTCAAATAAACTCTTCCTCCAATTATTTTAAATAAACCACCATATTTGGTCAAAGCAACTTGGTTATTTTCCTCCACAAGAATGTCATCTCCGATTGTGAAATGCCAAAGGTCTTGCGTACCACAACATAATCTTAGCTAGTTTTACTTCATAGATTTTTAGACAATTATTATCTATGTCATATTGCTCTGTGACCTCTTAAAGAATGACACATTGACCTACAAAGTAGCCCTAAAAAGGAGGGCCATGTTCATCATCACTATTTCTAAGTACCCTCATCCTTTAAGCTATGTGAGTCAAATAATAAACCACCATTTTTGGTCAAAGCAACTTGGTTATTTGCCTCTATAAGAATGTCATCTCCGAATATGAAACGCCAAAGGTCTTGTGTACCACAACATAATCTTAGCTAGTTCTACTTCATAGATTTTTAGATAATTATTATATATGTCATATTGCTCTATGACCTCTTAAAGCATGACACATTGAATAGTCACCGTAAATTTCATTATCTTAATTGTGTTATGTTGAAATTCATTTAGCACTATCATTTAAATCCAAAATTTTACTTAGAGATGTGTTATGTTCACACTTTACTTCCTACATATGGAAAATACTAAAAAAAAATTGATAAAGTTAGTTTTTGGATGAGATGTATATACCGTCTAATGTTTATATACCTATAGATGTATATTTATCATATACCTATAATAATAGTATACATTAAATAAACAACATTAGTGGAAGATTTGATATGATAAAAATTGTTATATAAAAATAATATCAATAAGTTAAGAGTTTGGAAATAAAAACTATAAGTAAGAAATATGCATCCACCAATATAACAACCACCAATATAACAACCCAAAGATCTCCATTTTTGCACTCATACAATTTCTTCCTAATTAATCTCACCCAATTCATATGTGGATTTGAACTCAAATTTATTAGAAATTTCTAATATTCAATTGCCATATTATGTCGCGATTGTAGGAACAATGTACTCCCAAGGATGAGGGCCATGTATGTAATTTTAAATTCATCATCACTATTTTTGAGCACTTTCGAATTTTTAGCTATGTTAACCAAATCAACCCATCCTCTGATTAGTTTAAATAAATCACCATATTTGGTCAAAGCAACTTGGTTAATTGCATCCATATGTATGTCATCTCCCAAATATGGCATGCCAAAGGCCTTATGTACCACAATATCATCTTAGTTAGTTCTACTCCATGGATTTTGAGACAATTATTATCCAGTTAGGTCGTATTGGTCTACGACCTACTAAAGCGTGACACATTGATCAGTTGTTGCAAATTTCATTATTTTAATTTTGTTATGTTGAGATTCATTTAGAAGTAGAATTTAAATATACAATTTTACCTGGAGATATTCTATGTTCAAACTTTAATTTCAAAATATTAAAAATACCAAAAAAAACTAACAAACTTAGTTTTTGAATGGGATGTGTATATCTTTGCATGCTCATAAACCTATAACTATATATTTGTCATATAGCCGCAATTGTATATGATAAATATGTAGCATTGGCATGGCATTTGATATGATTCAAAAAATTATATATAAACAAATATCAATAAGTAGTTAGGAAATAAAAACTAGAAGTAAGAAAAAAAAACATCCACTAGTACGACAATAGAAAGTTCTCTAGCTCTGCACTAATTAAATTTCTTTCAAATTAATCTTGCTTAGATCATGTGTGGACCTAAGCTCAAATCTACTTGCAATTTCTAATATTCAATTGCCATATTATGCTATGATTACAAGAACAACATAGACCTAAAAAGGAGGCCCATGTACACTTTAAATTCATCAACACTAATTAAGTGCACCAGATCAACCCTTCCTCCACTTACTTCAAATAAATCAATATATTTCGTCAAAGCAACTTTGTTATTTCCTCTAATGAATGTCATCACCTAAATATGAAATGCTAGGGGCCTTGTGTACCCAGCATCTTCTTAGTTAATCTACTACATGGATTTCAAGACAATTAATATCATGGTCATGGCTCTATGACCAACTAAAGCATGACATATTGGATAGTTGCCCAAGTTTCATTATCTTAATGTTGTGTTGAGATTCACTTATAAGTAGCATTTAAATAGACAATTTTACTTAGAGATTAATTGTGTTCATACTTTACTTCTCACATATGAAATATATGAAAAAAAATTGATAAATTTAGTAGCTGGTTGAGATGTATGTGTCTTTCCATGTTCATATACATATAATTGTATATTTATCATATAGCAAAAATTATATATGATAAATATGCAATAGCAGAAATTATATATGATAAATATGCAACACTTTAGTGACATTTTATATGATTTAGAAAATAATATATAAACATAATATCGATAAGTTAATAGTTTGAAAATAATTAACTAAAGTAAGAAAACCCACCAACCAATATAACAACTGAAAGCTCTCTAGTTTTGCACTCATTCAATTTCTTTCTAATTTATCTTGCCCAATCCATACATGGAACTAAACTCAAATTTACTAGCAATTTCTAATATTCAATAGGCATATTATGCTTTCATTGCAAGAACAATTGGGCCCAAAAAGGAGGGCTATGTACATCACTTTGAATTTATTATTACTATTTTTATGTGCTTATATCCTTTTTGCTATGAGAACAAAATCAACCCTTCCTACAATTACTTTAAATAACTCATAATATTTGGTCCAAGCAGCTAGGTTAGTTACATCCATACAAATGTCATCTCCTAAATATGAAAAGACAAAGGCTTTGTGTACCACATCTTAGTCAATTCTACTCTAGGGATTTTGAGACAATTTTTATCTGGGCCATGTTGCTTTATAACCTACTAAAGCATTACACATTGGATAGTAACAACAATATTCGTTATCTTAATTATGTCATGTTGAGATTAATTTAAAAGTAGCATCTAAATCTACAATTTTTCTAAGAGATGTTTTATGTTTGAACTTTGCTTCCTACATATGACAAACATGAAAACATTGACAAACTTAGTTATTGGATATGATGTATATATCCTCTCATGTTTATATCCATGTAATTGTATATGATAAATATACAACATTATTGAGACATTTGATATGATTCAAAAAATTATATATAACATAATACCAATGAGTTAATCATTTAGAAACACTAGCCAGAAGCCAATATAATTTTTGAACTCATTCAATTTCTTTCTAACTAATCTCACCCAATTTGGGTGTGGAACTAAGCTCAAATCTACTAGCAGTTTCTAATATTCAATTTCCATAGTCTGCTTTGATTGCAAGAACAACATAGACCTAAAAAGGAGGGCCATGTACATCACTTTAAATTCAACATCATTGTTTATATAGTTTTATCATTCCAAGTATGTGAAACAAGTCAATGCTTTCTCTAATTAGTTTAAATAAATCACCATATTTGGTGAAAGCGGCTTGGTTATTTACATCCATACAAATGCCATCTCTTAAATATAAAATGCCAAAGGCTTGTGCACCGCAACAACATCTTAGTCTATTCTACTCCATTGATTATGAGACAATTATTATCTAGGTAATGTTGCTCTATGACCTACCAAGCATGACACATTGAATAGTTGTTCTAAATTTTGTTATCTTCATTGTATTATGTTGTTATTCATTTAGAAGTAAAATTTAATTGAAAATTAGAAAATGCATCCACCAATATGACAATTGAAAGATCTCTAGTTTTGCACTCATTCAATTTATTTCTAATTAGTCTCGCCCAACTCATGTGTGGAACTAGGTTCAAAATTACTAGCATTTCCAATACGAAATTGCCATATTATGCTTTGATTGCATAGACAACATAGCTCTAAAAACAAGGGCCGCATACATCACCTTAAATTCATTATCATCTTTTTTATGTACTTTTATCATTTCATTTACATGAACCAAATCAACCCTTTCCTATAATTAGCTTAAATAAATCACCATATTTGGTAAAGGCGGCTTGTTATTTGCATCCATACAAATGTCATCTCCTAAACATAAAACACCTAAGCCTTGTGTACCACAACATCATCTTAGTTAGTTCTACTTCATGAATTTTAAACAATTATTATCCAGGTCATATTGCTTATGACCTACTAATCTATGACATATTGAATAGTAGCCCCAAATTTTGTTATCCTAATTGCATTATATTAAGATTCAATTAGAAGTAGCATTTGAATCCACAATTTTACTTAGAAGTTTTCAATGTTCGAACTGTACTTCCAACATATGGAAAATATGAAGAAGAAAAAAATTGGAAAACTATTGAATGAGAGCTATATATCTTCGTATGTTCATAAACCTATAATTGTATTTTCATCATATAACTGTAATTGTATATGATAAATATGCAACATTTCATGAATTTTGAGAATATTGTTATCAAGGTCATATTGCTCTATGACCCACCAAAGGATGACACATCAACTAGTTGTCCCAAATTTTGTTATCTTAATTGTGTTACATTGAGATTAATTTAGAAGTAGCATTTAAATCCACAATTTTACTTAGAGAAATTCTATGTTTGAATTTACTTCCTAAATATGGAAAATATGAAAAAATTAATAAACTTAGTTATTGGATGAGATGTATATATCTTCCCATGTTCATTTACCTATAATTGTATATGATAAATATGAAACATTAACGTGCCATTTGATATAACATAATATCTATAAGTTAATAGTTAGGAAATAATAAGCATAAGTAAGAAAACACATCCACTGATATAACAACTAATAGATTTCTAGCTTTGCATTCATTCAATTTCTTTCTAATTAATCTCACCCAATTCGTGTGTGGAACTAAGCTCAAATCTGCCAGCTATTTCTAATATTCAATTGCCATATTATGTTGTGATTGCAGGAACTACATATCCCCAAAAAGGAGGGTCATTTCCATAACTTTAAATTGATCATCACTATTTTTATGTATTTTTATTCTTTCAGCAATGTGGGCTAAATCATCCTTTCTCCAATTACTTTAAATAAACCACCATATTTGGTCAAAACAGCTTGGTTATTAGCATCCACACAAATGTCATCTCCTAAATATGAAATGCCAAAGGCCTTTTGTACCACAACATCATCATAGTCAATTCTACTCCATAGATTTTGAGACAATTATTGTATAGGTCATATTTCTCTATGACCTACTAAGCCATGACATATTGAATACTTGCCCTAAATTTTGTTTACACAATTTTACTTAGACATGTTATATGTTCGAACATTACGTCCTACGTACGGAAAATATGAAAAAATTGATAAACTTGGTTTTTAGATGAGATTTATATATCTTCCCATGTTCATACACTTATAATTACATATTTATCATATAGCCATACTTGTATACTATAAATATGCAACACAAGTGTGACATTTGATACGGTTTAGAAAATTATATATAAACATTGTATCAATAAGTTGATAGTTATGAAATAAAAACCAAAAGTAAGAAAATGATCCACCAATAAAACTACTAAAAGTTCTTCAGTTCTACACTTAATTTCTTTCTAATTAATCTTGCCCAATTCATGTGTGGAACTAAACTCAAATTTGCTAGCAATTTCTAACATTCATTAATTGCAAGAATAGCATAGTCCCAAAAATGAGGGCCATGTATCATTTCTAATTCACCATCACTATTTTATGTACTTTTATCCTTTCAACTATGTCAGTTAAATCAACCTTTCCTCCAATTACTTAAATAAATTAAGATATTTGGTCAAAGCAACTTGATTATTTATATTATATGAATATCCTCTCTTAAATATGAAATGACAAAGCCCATGTGTACAACAACATCGTCTTAGTCAGTTCTACTCCATGGATTTTGACACAATTATTATCTAAGTCATTTTTCTCTATGACCTACTAAAGCATGACATATTGAATAGTTGGCCCAAATTTTGTTATCTTAATTATGTTACATTGAGATTCCTTTCGAAATGGAATTTAAATCCAAAATTTTACTTAGAGATGTTCTATGTTTGAATTTACTTCCAACATACAGAAAATATTAAAAAATTGCTAAACTTAGTTATTGGATGGGATGTATATATCTTCCCTTACTTATATACCTATAATTGTATATGATAAATATGCAACATTAATGTGACATTTCATATGATTTAGAAAAATATATAAAAATAATATCAATAAATTAATAGTTAGAAAATAATAAGCATAAGTAAAGAAACGTACCCACCAATATAACAACTGATAGATCTCCAGTTCTGTACTCATTCAATGTCATTCTAATTAGTCTCTCCCAATTCGTGTCTAGAACTAAGTTCAAATTTACTAGCATCTGCTAATATTCAATTTTCATATTATTTTGTGATTGCAAGAACTACATAGCATCAATAGGAAAGTCATTTACAAAATTTTAAATTCATCATTACTATTTTTGTGTACTTTTATTTTGTCAACTATGTGAGCCAAATCAACCCTTCCTTCGATTACTTTAAATAAACCACCATATTTGACCAAAGCAGCTTGATTATTTGCATCTGTACAAATTTCATCTCCTAAATATGAAACACCAAAGGCTTTGTTTACAACAACATCATCTTAGTTAGTTCTAATCCATAGATTTTGAAATAATTATTATATAGGTCATTTTGCTCTATGACCTGTTAAAGCATGATCCATTGAATAGTTGCCCCAAGTTTTGCTATCTTAATTGTGTTCCATTGAGATTCATTTCAAAATAGCATTTAAATCCACAATTTTACTCAGAGATGTACCATGTTCGAATTTACTTCCTACATATGAAAACAAAATGAAAAAATTTATAAACTTAGTTTTTGGATAAGATGTGTATATTTCTTTTATGTGCATATACCTATAATTATATATTTATAATATACCTATAATTTTATATGATAAATATGCAATATTAGTGTGGCATTTCACATAATTCAAAAAATTATTTAAGTTAATAGTTTGGAAATAATAACAAGTACTAAGAAAATGCATCCACCAATATAACAACTAAATGACTCCAATACTTTTGTGCTTATTAAATTTCTTTCTAATTAATCTTACCCAATCTATGAGTGCAACTAAGCTTGAATCTACTAGCAATTTCTGATATTTAAATACCATATTATGCTGTGAATGTAGGAATAACATAGCTCCAAAAAGGAAGGCTATGTACATCGATCATCATCACAATTTTTATTTACATTTATCCTTTCAGCTACATGAAACAAATCAACCATTTTTCCAATTACTTTAAATAAATCACCACATTTGGTCAAAGCAGCTTGGTTATTTGCATTCACACTAATGTCATCTCTTTAATATGAAATGACAAAGGCCTTGTGTACCACAACACCATCTTAGTCAATTTTACTACATGGATTTTGGGAAAATTATTATTATCTAGATCATGTTGCTCTATAACCTACTAAAGTATGATACATTGCCTTGAATTTTATTATCTTATTTGTGTTGCGTTGAGATTCATTAAAAAGTAACATTTAAATCCTCAATTTTACTTAGAGATATTTGATGTTCGAACTTTACTTTCTACATAGGGAAAATATGAAAAATAATTTCTTAAAATTAATTTTTTGACAAGATGTATAAACATACTATGTTCATATACCTATGGTTGCTCGTTTTGTAATTCAATTTTTTTTTTCAATTTGGTTCCTAAAATTTTTAAGTAATGTAATCAAGTCTAAAGCTTAAGAAAAATTATGGTTGAACCCTAGTTGACTTAGGGTTTCTAATGCAAGCCCCAAACCTTCCAAAATTTGCAGAGTCAAGTCTTTGAAAATCACAATTTAGCCCAAATAATTTTCAAATAAAATAAAATCTAATATTGGATGATTTTTATACATCTCATCAAAATATTAAGTTGACAACCCCATCATGGCAAGTTGAATTTAGAAATTCAATCACAAAACTCCATGGCAACCCCACTATGCACAGCTAACAGCCATCGAAGAGGCGTGACAGAAAAGATCAAGAAGATGAGTTCACAGTGACTTTTAGGTGTTAAACTGCAACTTTGAGAGCTACATTAGGTAGTACTTAGCAAGGAGAGTCACATGGAAGCCTTACATGGCGGAGAAACATGGCGATGAGAGCAAAAACTAGTAGTAGAGATAAGTGGTTTTGGAAACTTTGAGGTAGCGATTGACCCCTTTTCTAGCAAAATAATAGAAAATCAAGGGTACCATTGGAAAGATCTCGATGAAAGGCATCCAATGGTGGTGGCATTAAAATTTTCGACGATGGCAACAGAAAAGCAGCCTTCTCATCTTGATGTGACGATCATTCATGTGCTATTGGTTTGTGGTTTTGGAATTTTGATGGCAAATTTGGCTTTTTATTTAGTTGTATCATGCTATATATATACATATTGTACCTTTCTTATCTACCATTGTACCTTGCCTAGAATCAAATTTTGGGGATGAGATGAGATGTTATGCATATATGCATGTGTTGTTGATTGAACCCCATGCAAGGAATAAGGAGTTTGGAAATGTGAATTTTAGACTCGAATTCAAGAATAATGCTAAAATTTGGACTTGACTATAATGTTAAGGATTATATTATGAGTTCGAATATAATATGATTGGAAGTTGATTTGGAATGAACCATATGTGTGGTTAGAAATATGTTATAACCATGATCTTGTATATAAGATATGATTAATCTTAGAACTATTTTACTAGTAAGACATTAGGTTAAAATGATGAAATGGTATGAGAGTGGGCTAGTATCTTCTGATGTATAAAACAGATGTGGAAGTTCAAACGTACTTGGGAAATATTAATGTTATTGGCCATTTTTCTAAAATGATAGAGTCATTAAGCTTTAAATCATCATGTTAATAGGTAAATTGGTTATCTTCAATTATAATAAGTATGATGATGATGTATTAAAAGGTCGAATGTGGGTTTTGACTATAATTATGCTATCTTGGTTAGGTGGCAAAGAGGAGAAACCTAAGGATTAGTAATTATGACTTTTAACTATATTTCATAAGCTAACAGAGGTGAGATTCTCCCACTCTAGGTTATTGCTTGTTGGAAACCCTTATGAGGGTTTGCTATTTACCTTGTCACATCTATTGTTCTTGTGGCAAAACCCCTATAAGGGTTAATGTGCTTAATTGTACCTACTCATAACTTAGTTGATTGTTCTTACTCATTTACTTGAGATTCGTACTTGTTTGTGCACTTGATTGTACTCATTTTATTTGATTGTATAACCCTATGTGGGTTACTACTTGTATCACTCCATTGAATCATTCTTGAATATTTTAGCGCCTAGAACTCCTATCTATTTGATTAGTACTTGATGTGTTCAGTTCTTAGTATTATTCTATCAACAGTTGTCTTGTCAGCTCATTCAACTGCTTGATTCATGCTTAACGTACTTATCATACTTGTGTACTTGTCATACTTACTTGGAGATAGTACTTGAACTGCTTGCTAATCCTACGTGAAATGTTGGAATACATAGGACACATCTTACGATCCACTTGGGTTTCGATCATGCGCTAGGGATTTCCCCTTGGGCATCGTAGTATGCCATACAGTTTACATAGGCACACCAATTATGTGTCAAGCTATCACACTTGGAAGTACTTATTTGAATGGTATAAGGTGAATATATCCATGTCTTACTTGTTTTGTTAGAATGCATATACTATCAAGGATTACTCATTGTACTCATTCTTTCTTGTTTGTAAATGCTCTTGGAGTAATAAGGTAGGAGAGTTTCCTGTTGCTATTATCATACTTGTTTGAATCGTAATTGAACTTATACTACTTGGTTATTTTAAATCTTTTTAGATGTTCTCTTTCCTTTACAAATTCCTGTCACTGCTTAAATATATATCCCTCACTAAGTCCATCGAACTTACCCCTATTTCTCTTAAATTTTGCAGACAAGCATGATTAGGAATGAAAGTTCAGATTAGGCATGATGAGGTGTTCTCTTTTGTAATAGTTAGATGTGGTTATGCACTTATGGACCTTAAGAGTATTGCATGTGATCCTTAGAGATATTGTGATGTGTCAGAGATACTAAGGATACTTTAGGATTGTACATATATGTTAGTCACTCTCAAGAATAGACCTTGGGTGTGAATGCTACTATTATTAGTATCAATTAAGATGTGAATTCTATTACTTATCTTGTAATGATGTTTGAAAAAAAATTTGGTCTATTATCATGTTACAGGTTTACATGTAAGATTGAATTATTTTGATATCTCAGTTTGGGATTACCCTAAGTGGGGTGTCACAATCTTCCAACATAAAAACTCAAATGACATTTCTCTAACCTCAACTAAAATCCATAGAGAAACTATCAAGCTAAAATCATCAAATACTAAAACTACTACAAAAGTTCCAAAATATTTCAACTCTAATTCTCATCGAAAGCATGATCTATCTTCTCACTAAGGCTAAGGACCAAATCTACCAAAACAAAGTTGAAAAAGAAATAGGTGTGAATAAAGGACTCGAAGAATGCCAAGTATGTGCAATATCAGTTCAAAAATATGTTATAATCAAAAGACGTTCAGTGGTAAATATTGAGAAAAACATCAAGAAACAATCATGCATTATACAATAATAAAGCAAAAATATAATAGTAAACATTTTTAATAGGCCAACAATTAAACACGATGATCAAACCAGTGTATGTTGTAGCCAATCAATCTTATGACTCCTACGTAATAGTCCCTTATCACACTGGACAAGATGCGACCTTACCAAACAGTGCACAAGCCTAAGTCTTCAGGAAATCCTATGACCCACCTCAACCCCAAATGCCATCTATTGTGCAATAGGGAATTTGGCCATGAGAGCTTGGGGCTCAACCGACAAGCCTACTACCACTTGGTGAAGTCCCTCACACACCCAAATCAAGATAGATCCATCTAATAGTGACAGTAACAATAACAATAAATCCAGTCATCATGTTGATCATTGTAGTTAACTACTGGTCTAAAAACATGCTAAAATAATATCAATAGCTTTAAAAGAAACTAATTTTCTTGTATCACGAAATAAAATAGAGAAATTCATGTGCACAAGAAAAATATAATCATAGTGTAGTGTTACTAGAAATAAGTTATCAATGGATCTTACTATAGCATATATCCTTATGAGTTTCAAAATATAATATCATATAATATTTACAAGTTTAGGCACTCATCATACCTATCAATAGGATCAAAGGTCAATTCTAACAACTTAAGTCCCAAAACAAATGCTTGCTCAAAAGTTGTATTTAGTTTAATTAATATTCTAGTTTGATCCATGAAATATAATCCCAAATTGATCCAAGAAATTAAGACAATGATCAATGAAACTCTAAAACTAACACTAACAAAATGTTTCTATAACATTAGAGTAAAGAAAAACAAAACTCAATAGACTAATGATAGTATTATAGTTCTAATAATAAATATATTTCTATTTTATTTATATATTTTTTGGGGTGGGTCATTTCTTAGTAGTTAATATATGTCATTAGCCGAGTATATATGTGCTCGCAAAACTTATCAAAAACTTGTCCTTCCATACATATTTTGTTGATTCGCTCATAACGTTTTTTTTAGAATTCCAATTAGCTTGATTCTTGTACCATTAGAAAGCCTAGAAGGTGTACTAAAACTTTTATGCTGATGTCACGGTCTAAATTTGCTAATATAGGAGAGAAATATTGAGTTCAAGAAGCAGGAGTTGTGCAAGATCAAATGTCTAGTTTTCTTGAAATTCTTTTATGTGATAGTTGATTGCATTTAGCTTTAACTTTTACTACATAGCTCGGATGAATGGTATTCAAAATCCTATAAAACCTATGAGGTAGACCTAAAATTTATCTGTTGAAAGATTTTTCAAATTCAATTGGTAACTAAGAGAAAAATGCATTACGATGATCTCATGAAAACAAATGGACATTATCTATAGAAAGATTTCCAACATGGCACATCAACGTATTTCATAAATAATAAAAAAAACTTTCAAGTTCTAATATTATTGGATTATTCCAGAAAAATTTGAATTTAATTTTAGAAAACTTAATAGATTAAGATACTTTAGTTATCATGGGTAGCAAATACCTCGAATTCAAGATAGTGATCCAACTCGTCAATCATTGAGGCTGTTATACTTAAAGATTTAAAAATAATAATAACTATAGGGTCTGAGATTTTATTATTTTACAATAATATTCTAAATGCATGAAATTTTCATAATAAAAATTTTTAATTAAAAATTATTTCGTTTCAATACGTAAATAAATTTAAAAAGAAAACTAATTAGACTCGCCACTTAATCTAGCAGAAAATTTTCAATATTTTTGCAAAATTCAAGAAGAACTCTTTAAATTTGAAATTTAGTAGGTATGTTTAAAACACATAAATATCATACCAAAAAAATTGAAATAAAATTAACATAATTTAGTCCATGAATTGATACAAAACTTTTAATCTTAGATTTTGAAATCGAAACCAAGCAGCAACAACTTCAACTACACAATTATCATATGTATTAAAAGTATCCACTTTACAAAAAATAATTTAAATAATATTTATATTTAATTGTATTTTAAATAAGGAATCATACTTACTAAGAAGAGTGAACAAGAGTCGAGAGTGTTGAAATTCCTTGCAATCCTTTTCTTGCCCAATCGTTTGGGATTTCTTCAAAGGATAGAAATGAGTTGGTGCTTTCTAAGGAAAATATTTTGTTGGGAAATTTGAACGTTTGAATATATGTTGTAGAGTAGAAGACGTGATTTGAATGTGATATGGAGAAAGAGACCTAATAAATTAGGAGTTTTACAAGGATTAGAATGTTTAAAATTCTATCCTTATCAACATATTTGCTTGTATATTATTTATTTCATCTTATTTTTTAGCTATAAATAAGAATCCAAGGTAATTCTAATAAATAATTTTTCTCTATTTATAAATAATTTATTAATCTCAACTAATTTATGTTTATAGTAAGAAGAAAAATATGGGACACTACATCCCTCCCCCTTTAAAAGGAATTTGATCCCCAAAGTCTAATTCAAGCTACTGAAGAGTTCTAGGTGATACTTTTTTAGTTATAATACATGGTCAACATTGTGTATCCCTATACAATTTAATGGTAGAAGAATTCAATAAGCTACTACTCCAATTGGCTCCACTATTTCAGAAAGGCCAACTCTAAGTCATGAGTATGGTAGTTCTAGTTTTATAATTTCAATTTTCTTGAGGCATGGGCTATTACCTTACCATTTTGCATCAGCATGTGCCCTAAGCCTTCTTTAGATACATCAGTGTACACTAGAAAGATTCTCAATACCATTGAATGGTACCAATATTGGTGTCAATAGTAATGTTGATGTAAATCTTTTCTTAAGCCCTTAAAAACTACCTCGTATTTCTGAGTTCACTTAAATGACATCTTCTTGTATGTTAGTTCAAACAATGGAGTAGTTATTTTTGAGAAATCCCAAACCTCTTATGGTAACCTACCAACCCTAAGAAACTTCTCATCTTAGTTACCATTTCCAGCCTTTTCCATTCTAGTATTGCTTCAATTTTAGATAGATCAATTGTGATCTCATCTTTAGAAATGATATGACCCAAAAAGGCTATCTTATTAGGTAAAACTCATACTTATTGAACTAAGCATATAGTTTATGTTCTTGACATGCTTTTAATACTATCCTCAAGCATTCTTCATGTTCCTTCTCACTCTTTGGATAGACCAAATTATCATCAATAAAAACAAACACAATTCATCTAGATATGGCCTAAACACACAATGTATTAAATCCATAAATGTCTTGGGACACTAGTCAACCAAAATGGTATTACCATGAGCTCACAATGACCATATTGAGTGTTCAATGTCATTTTAGACTTATCCTTCTCTCTAATCTTTAGTTGGCAGTACCTTTGTCTAAGATCCATTTTAAAATAGACTCGAGACCCTTGTAATTGATCAAAGTTCCTGTATTTTTTGCAAGGGATATTTTTTTCTTAATCGTAGCAATATTCAAGCTTTAGCAGTTTATACATGTCCTCAAAGTCCTATCCTTTTTCTTTATAAAAAAGCACTGGGGTTCTACAAGCAAGTGCACTCGACCAAACACACCTATTTTCAAGTAGTTTTTACAACTATATCTTAAGTTCCTTAAGTTCTACTAGTGCCACACTCTATTGTACCTTAGATATTGGGACCATTCTTAAAAGAACATCAATGGAAAATTCAACTTCATAATTAAGGGTAGAGAAGTTAATTCCTTAGGGAATACATTAGGAAAATTTGCAAGTACAAGGACTTCATCAAACTTAATCTTGCCCTTAGGTCTATTAATCAAGTATGTTAGGTATCCTATCTTACTCATTTTGAGTGCCTCAAAATCAAAGTTATTCCAAGTGGCTTACATTCCCAAGTTACTTCAATTATTAGCTTCCTAAGCTCACACAAGCTAACTATTAGCAAATAGAATTTTTAAACCATAGCAACTACTAAATAGAAAACCTAATTTATTGACATAACATAATAAAAATTTCAAAATAAAAGTCCTATCCAATTCTAGATGATAATTCTCCTATTCTAATCCTTATCATTGCCTTTATTTGAATTAATTTCTTCAATATCCTCATTCGAGCTAACTTCTTCAAGGTATTCCTCAATATCCTCTACATTATCCTCACTGAGCTCTTCCTCAGTTATTTCTTCTTTGTAATCCTCTTTCAAAGATTCATTAATAAAACAAGCCAACAAATGTTGAGTTTCTCTAAGGTATCTCATGGCTATCATGAGCACATTTTGTTCTTGTTGACATTGCTTTTCCAACTCATTATTTTGGTGATCTAACTCTCGCAGAGAGTCTTCTACCTATAATTCTATCTCTTCACATCTCTCTGATATTAAAGATGTTCTCTTTATGCTGATCCCTATTATCCTCAAGCTAATGAACAATCAAGTTTGGTAATCCTTTCAAGGTGTGTTAAATTTCTTAGAAAAAGGTCGCTTTTTGCTAGGGTTGTGTAGTTTACTTCCTCTAGCCTTGATTATGCCAACTAAAACATCTAAATAATGAACCAAATTATGTAGGCTTTGACTCTACATCTTACCAAGATAAGCTTAGATCAATAAAAGAGAATATCAAAGTACTTTAAGCAATCATTTCAAAAGAAGATAGCTAAAGATTCACAATTTTCAAAGGGGAGAAAACTATTAAATCATAGAGTATCTCCAATCTACCTCACATAATATGTCATGAATCCTATCATCAAGTACTAAAAATGTTCTATCATTTTAGCTAGCTCATCTAATAACAATCCCTCATAACCTCAATATCATGTGAAATTTGATCAATATTTTTACTAGTTGAACCTAAATACTCAATTCAATTCCTTAAGTCCAAACCCTAGGCTTTGGTACCACTGTCATGTCCCAAAACTAAACCATGTTGCCTAGTCTCAAGGTATGAAACACAACCCAAAAAAAAAGAGTCGTCATACCTAAAATCATAAACTTAAAGAAAAGAACACCAAGTATTCAAAATAAATCAACTAAATATACAACATGAAAACTCAAATAACATTTCTCTAACCTCAACTAAAATCCATAGAGAAACCATTAAGCTAACATCATCAAATACTAAAACTACTACAAAAGTCCTGAAATACTTCTGCTTTGATTCTCATTGAAAGTGGGATCTTTTTCCTCACTAGGTCTAGAGTAAAGGTCAATCAGAAGAAAGTTAAAAAGAAGATAAGATAGTAATAGAATGTGTAAAGAACTCAATAAATGCCAACTATGTGAAATGTGAGTTTAAGAATATATCATAAACAAGAGATGCTCAGTGATAAACATTTGAGAAAAACATTGATAAATAGTGACACATTATATATTAGTAAAGCAAGAATATAATAGCAAATATTTTTAATATGCCAACAATGATCGAACCAATATTTACTATAGCCAATCAATATTACAAACCCAATTCAATAGTCCTTTATAGCTCCGAACAAAGCACAACCATACCAAACTATGCTTGAGCTTAGGTCCTTCGAAAATCCTACTATCCACCTCAGCCACAAATAGCTTCTATTGTGTACTGGGGGGATTAGGTCAAGAGCCTTGGGGTTCAACCAACAAACCCATTGCCGTTAAGTAAAGTCACTCACACACCCAAATCAAGTTGGCTCTAACTAATAGTAAAAATAGCAATAACAACAAATCTAGTCATCAATGTTAATCATTTTATTTAGCTACTAGTCAAAAAACATGCTGAAATAATATCATTGGCTTTTGAAGAAACTATTTTTCTTACAACACAAAATAAAATAAGAAATTCAAATGCGCATTGGAATATAATTATAGTGCATTGTCACTGAAAATAAGTTATGAGTGGATTATACTATAGCATATATCCTTATGGGTTTTAAAACATAATACCATATAATATTTATAGGTTTAAGCACTCACTATACATATCAATAGGGTTAAAGGCTAACCTTAAAATCTTAAGTCCCAAAATACCTGCTGGCACAAAAGTAGTATTCAATTCAATTAATATTCTTGATCCATGAAATCTAATCTCAGATTGATCCAAGAAATTAGGACAATGATCAATGAAACCCTAAAACAAATACAAAAAAAAAGTTTCAATAACTTCAAAGTGAAGCAGGACAGAACTTAGTAGACTAATCATAGTATTATATTTCCAATAATAACTATCTTTCTATTCTACATAAATATTTTAGGGATGGGCCAATTATTTGGAGTTAATATATGGCATTAACCTAGTACATATTTGCTCGCAAAACTTGTCAAGAACTTGTCCTTTCATACATATTTTGTTGATTTTCTCATAACTTGCCTTTTAGATATCCGATTGGCTCAATTTTTGCTACATTAGAAAGCCCAGAAAATGTACTAAAACTTTTATGTTGATATCATAGTCTAAATTGGCTAATATGAAAGAGAAAAATTGATTTCAAGAGGAAACAATGGTTCAGAAACAAATGTCCAGTTTTTAGGAAATTTTTTGATGTGATAGTTGATTGTATTTAGTCTTTAACTTTTACTACATATCTCGGATAAAGGTGATGCAACATCTTATAAAAACCTATGTGGTTGACCTAAAATTTATCTATCGAAAGCTTTTTCAAATTTAATTGGTAACTAAGAGAAAAATTCATTACGATGTTCTCATAAAAACAAATAGACATTATCTGTAGAAAGATTTCTAACATGGAACATCAATGTATTTTATAAATAGGAAAAAAAAACTTCCAAGGGTTCTAATATTACTAGTTTATTCCAAACAAAATTGAAGTTAATTTTACAAAAATTAATAGATTAAGATACTTCTGCTATCATAGGTAGCAAATACCATGAATTCAAGATAGTTATCCAACTCATCAAGCACTAAGGGAGTTCTACAAGGATTAGAACTGCTAAAAATTCTATCCTTATCATCATATTTGCTTGTATATTATTGTTTATTTCAGTCATTTTTTTTAGCTTTGAATAAGAATCCAAGCTAATTCTAATAAATAAGATTTCTCTATTTCTAAATAATTTATTAATCTGAACTAATTTATGTTTATAGTAAGAAGAAAAATATGGAACACTACATAATTCTTCAAAAAACTGATAGTGTTTCCCCTAAATTGGTGATCATGATCTAAGAACTATCAGTGGTAGTCAATCTAATAGTTTTTCCAATCATTTTTTAGAAAGAATGCTTTAGAGTGTTTCACATAGTAAGGGCAAGTCAATCTACTTATTGTCATCCAACTGGACAATGTACCATAAGCTAGAAATCATTTATTGTCCACAACAAAATAGTTCTCATGATAAAATTCTACTTGATAAGGTATCATTAGTGAGAACACCTGAAGTCCAAAACTCATTCACTTCATTAATTAAGGGCTACAAGTACACATCTATCATGGCTTTTAGATTTCCTCTCCCAAGAATAATGCATGTCAAAAATATATATGGTGATGTTATACACATTTTTGGAGGTAAACTATATAGTGTCACTATGACATGCTAGCATGAATAAAGTAATGTAGACTAACAGAAAGGGATAAATCTATCAGCACACAAGCCAAGTCTCACGTTTCTAAGGTCACTTGCAAATTCAAGATATGTTGGACCTAACAGCTTCCAAACATTCTTTTACGATGGATAACACATCCACCATCTGCTTGATAATTCTCATGATGCTATCTCATGTGAGCTGCTAAACTCATCAACACATAAAACCTCTTCAGCATAAGAATTAGTGGTAAATAATATATTAGTTTCACTGGTGCATCCTAAAGCTTTCCTTTACCCCTCATGTAATCTCAACATTTATACTTAGGTGCTCCACAAAACTTACATTGATCAAAGTTTGCTTCTTCTTTGTAATACAACATACATCAATTGATACAACAATTAACTTTTTTGGCCACCAAGTCGATCCTACTGATTAGCTTTCATACCTCATGGTAAGTAATAGACATACCATTCTCTCAGGGTGTAGCCTCACACATTAATTATAGCAACTCATCTATGCCATTATGAGGCAAATTGTAGTCATTCTTAATCCTGAGCATTCTCATTGTAACGGATAGAGGAGAGTGTATTTCACATCCATCCCAGAGTGGCTGATTGTACTCAAACAGTAGGTTATAAAACGTTTGAGCCTCTTCATTGCGTCATTCGCCCTTTTCAAATTAAAATGGTGCACTCTCATGCCCCCAATTAATCCTTCTGGATCATATACCATTTCTATGTATATATATATATATATTCAACTCATCAGGATACTGATCATATTGTCTTGCCATAATCAAACATGTAAATATATGTTCCATTTAAGGATTTAACTTTCCATGGTCAACCAACAATAGTATTTTTTTTCTAAGCTCTACCCGGTACAAGTGCAACTTAACATCATCAGGTTTTAACAGCCAATTTTTCATTTCACGCTATTTGTAGGGACACCTAAAGGTCCCATCTCTCACAAACTGATGCAAGCCAGAAGCCTAATTAATAAATTTTATATATGTAGAGGAATGTTCTCCATCTAGATCATTAGAGTATTAATGTATGATGGATTAATAACTCATATTTTTTTTGTCATTATAAGTAGAGTGTTTCATGATTATAACTAGGATAAATTGATTTTATATTATAAGTACTTCATCACTTGTTATTAAACTTTTACCCCAAGATTCAAGTACTTCATTACTTGTTAGATCTAGGAATTTTTTGTAAGTGCAAATTTTGAAAGTTATAAGAAAGAATCTCCCAAACATTTATTAATTCAAAGTTTAAAAAGAGTTTTACTCTTGGGGTTTATTGCATAGGGTTCTGCATAATATTTTACCGCAATGCCGGAAAATTTTTTGCTAAGTTTTCCTTATAACTATAATTGTCCAAGTTTTTTCTAACCCACAAAGTAAGACATATATTACATAACTTTTTAAATAAACTAATTCAATGTTACAACCCCTTATTACTCCATACACATGCAAGCAAACAATAATCCATTAGCAAACAAATGGGAAGGCTTCACTTCTTTCCCCAAAGCCCATCCTCCAACTTAAAGCACCAATCCAAGATTCTATACTTGGCACATGCTTACTATTCATAAAGACAAAACAATTTCCATTAGACTAGACTATATACATAAAAGAAAAGCATGCTTACCTGAATATATGTAGAATATGAATAATTGAAAAAATGAACAAGAAAAGTATTGGATTTCAACAGCTAAATTACCTATATATTACAATACAAAAGAATATTTAATTCAATGAAATATTTCTAAGTATAAAAAATTGATCACACAGAAATTAATTATATATGACATCCTACTTTCCAAATTCACTGATAATTAACTCACATGATTTAACTAACATATAATAACTAAAAGATTACAAATTAATATAAAATATATAATTAAGTCCTCAATTGATATTAAAGTACAAAAACTAAATAATTAAATCCTAAATTGAACAAATACTAGATTAAACAAATTGAGCATATAGTACAAATGTCATAATCTCTAAATTGAAAAATGAAACCTTAAAATATCAAAATTTCATACAAATAATACATAAAATTAATTAGTTAAAATTACAAAAAATAAATTTAAACTCTAATTAATATCTAATTTCTACAAAATTTAAATTGTAAACCTTAATGTCTCAATCATTTTCAATAATTACATACATATAAACATAATACATCAATATACTAATCTCATCCATAAACTAAACCCTTGACATAATTTACATTAAAAAAATAATTATGTTTTAAACAAGCTAAAATTCAAAAATCAAGCAATGTAACCACAAAGTTCATAAAGTTTGGAATAAATAAATCCTAACCCAAAATTCATTAAAAATTGAACAAAATAAACAATAAATGCACACACATATACACAACACCCTAAGCCTTAATCAAATGAATCATCAATATTTAATTGGAAAAATCATAAATAACAATTTGAAATTAAAAAAATGGTGGGCGGCAAAAATGCTAGCGATTGTGCGATGTGGCGCCTGCGAGCAAGAGCATGGTAGTGGCTGGCATGCGGCAGTGGTGGCTAGCATAGTGAGGCATAGTGATCGACGACAAACGGTAGTGGGAGAGAAAGAAGGAGGCAGAGAGCAGAGAGAGGAGGAGAGAAAATGAAGAAGCGAAAAAAGGAGAAAGGAAAATAAATTGCATCAGATTATTATTCTAACTTTCAGACGGAATTCTAACGGACTTCCGTTGAAAGGTTCCTTAAGAATTTCAATATTTTATTTAACTAAAAATTTATTTTTTTCAATTTTTCAATGCAATTTTTGTCGAAAACTCCTTCAAAAAAAATTTCCTATGGAATGTTCAAATGAAAAGCTAGTCAAATATTTTCGCACCAAAAGTCTTCAATTTTTCCACTGATGTTTAGGTGGATTTTCAATGGTAGTTTGTGTCATTGAAAATCGGCCACAATTCCATCAAAAATTTTTGTGCAAAAGTTCCATAGGAATTTTCAACGAAAAAGTTTTGCCAGAATTTTTGTGATCTTTTCTAGTTTCTTATTTCCACTTGGAATTATTTGGTTTTTGTTAAATTTTTGATAAATTTTACTTATATAGTTATGAAAGAAATGATCGGTAAATTGAAGAAGGGGCATATTTATGGATTTGGAGGTGAGGCTTCCTTTATCTTAGATCAATCATCTAGAAGAACCTCACGGGAGTCCATGGAAAGGGTAGAAAACAAGGAAAAGATAAACTAAAAAAATGTAAGTCTGAAGAAAATGATTGAAGAGATACTAGAAGAAAATAGAACGTTAAAGCAACAATTCTAGAATTTTCAAATAATGATGATGGGGGAGATAGGGCTTTTGAAGCATTAGAATGTGCATTTACAGCATCACCATATCTACCATCAGTTCTTCCTCATTAGTCGTTGAATTATTCGCCTCTAAATCTCTCATTCATTCCATGCTCATGCTTTCCCCAGCCAAAGGTACTTCATATTGTACCATCCTCATCTAGATGTCCTAATGAACAAACATGAAGAAATACAAATGAAAAGAATGACACTTGAGTAGTTTATGTATTTGTGTTTTACATATTTTATGAAGATGATGACACTTGGATAATTATATTTGGATAACTTTATATTGTGAAATTTGTAAATATTTTGTTTAATTGATGTTATTATATGATTTCATGGATGATATCATTATTTTTTGATTGGGTTGAGAATATCATAATGTATGATGCTATCAAAGAACAAATATTGAGCCTAATTTTCTCCAAAAGCTAGCTCAAAAGATGAGGATTGTTCAATCCCATATATAAAAATCACTACCTATTTACTTAACCAATGTAGGAATGTAATACACTGCGCTAACACTCGGAATAAACATTTGGAGCGTGAAATAATATGAAACGGGTAATCCAATAACACTGAATAATCCAACACCCGGAAATGGGTGGCACTAATACCATATCAAATAATAAATCTCGAGCCTAACTTAGCCCAAAAATTAGTTTCATATGTGAGGATTGCCTAATGCCATATATAAAAATCACTACTCATTTATTTAATCAATTTAGGAGTCTAATAGATGTTATAGAATTTATGAATATCAGCATTAGTTGATTACAGGTTTTCAATATGGGCATTATAGAAGGCAAATTTTTTTTCTTATAAATTTCTTCAAAATTTAAAAAATTTTCATTGCATGTAATTGGTCATCATTTGTGATGGATATTTTCTTCAACAAAAATGAAAGAGAAAAAAAATAAATTTTGAATCCGTCACAAATATCATTTCAGATGGAAAATTTCAGCCACAAATTATCAACAAAATTAAAAAAGAAAAATATTTGCAATGGACAATATTTCCATCGGAAAGATGGAAAATTGCTACAGCGTTTTTTCATTGCAAATTAGCAATGAATTTTTCATCTCAAAGTCACCGCAAAACTGTCGTCTCATATCCAACGCAAATTCATGGCAAAATAGGACGTCACATAGTCTGTCGCTAACATATGTGAGGGTGGTTTCTGCGATGGTTTTTCACTATCACAAACCATCGCAAATTCCATTGCTAAATACAATTTTTTAGTATTGTCCGGTGACAATGTATGTTAAATAGGAATAATTGATGAATGATTTTTGAAGATAATTAAATATAAAGTTCCGGTAATAACAGTTCATTTACAACACTTTTAGGTTTAGTTTGAGTGGCACTCGACTCAACGCAAGCATTTTTTGAGCGGGGTGTTATAAATAGTATCAAATATTTCTTTGTAGATTTATCTACCACAAATGTACAATATATTTATTATTTCTAAATGTATGTGTTAGTTTGCATTTAATATATTAATCATTTAGTATATATTGAATTTATAGTTTTTACATTTTCCATTGGTATTTTAGCTGTAATTTTTACTTAATATGTGGACGTACATTTTCTTGATGGACCATTAAATGTGCACAATATTTTAATTATAATTCATGAATTTCTCAAGCCCGGAAAGCGTGGAACATTGTGCGCAAACCTACCCATGGAAGACGAAAAATACAATTTTGCTTCAATCATATAGTGGATTAAATGACCGCATCATACAACACAACATGGAAAGTACTGATTCGAGTTTTGAGACACAACCTGCAAAGCCTGTTGAATTTTGGGATGTTTTTAGAAATCCTACGGTGTTGGCTAAGATTTGCACACCCTATGTTTTACGGAACAAAAAAAAATACAATTTTGCCTGTATGTTACATACTGCCACATAATTTGTCATTATTTTATTTTTACAAATCTGTTACAATTACTAAGGCATTAAACTTCAATCCTAACTGCAAGACTTAAATAAAGTTACAAGAATACCTGATTAAGATTAAGATTCACCTACGTATATAAATACATACTTGGAATTCTCTTTACTAAATTATGCAGCCTAATATAAGTTTATCCACCTAACTACTGATATTAATTAGCTTGCCTAATCCCTTTCCTAGCTCGTAGAATGATTTTATTAAAAAATTAAACCTAACCATCATCATAAATTAGGCGGTTTTCTATTATAAGAAACATCTGGATTTCTCTTCAGTAATCTACTCTTAATAACAATGTTCATGCATGCGAGTACACGTATACTGTTCCCGTGCGGCTCTACACGTATTTGCATGCAGTAGTTACCTCCTTTGACGTAACTAATTCAACGGCTTACATAGCTAAATACAGAAAATCAGTCTTGTTATTTTAATATCCATTAAAAATGCTTAAGATTAATTTATCCGACCTATGAAATAGTATGATATTGTAAGGGTAATCTGCATACACTTGATCAGATTTTGATCTAGGATGTCCAAATTTATAATTAACTAGTGCTGGCAAAATTGAATAAAAGGGAGAAATATATATATATATATATATATATATAGAGAGAGAGAGAGAGAGAGAATAGTCAAAGTTTGTTGAGGTCATTGAACAGCTCATTCTGCACTTGAATCAGCAAATTAAAATAATTATGGATGTCTAAACAGAATGGTGTGGTTAATTATGGTAAGCCCACCTCAAGAAACCATGAATTGGTGACAACTAATTACTGCAAGAATTATGTTATGCAAGCAAAGCCCAGATTTTTTCAATCCGAATGATCAAATTGTCAATGAAATATTATTACCTTAATTTAACAATATTATGCTAATTAAGCTCATTAATTTATATTTATTTATTAAATTAAATAGTTGACGCAAGAAAATTTGGACAAATTTGTTTAGTTTTGTATGATATCCCATCTTAGTCAACCAATCATTTTATGAACAACCACAACAAAAAACTTGAGTCTTAGTGACCGCTTAATGACCAATCAATAACATATTCGAATATAATTTTTCAAAAAAAATTAGTAGCAACTTAGTAATTGATCGATGACTATATCAATGATCACCTTTACACGATCATTGATTCAATTACCAGTTAATGCCTAAATTTTATCTAGATCACTTATTTGAAAGCAGTCACTAATTAATGAACGAATTATTTTTCAGTCACCAATTTGTAATCAAATTCTCCTGTGGTCATTGATATAGTATTAATTAGTGACTGCATTTTTTCAATCAATAAATATTATTGTAATATGAAAGCATAAAATTTATTGAATACCTATATAAGTAATAAAATATTATATCTGGTTAGATACATAAATAAATATAATTTTATATATTTTATGTATTTTTAGAGATGATATGTATATATACCTAAAAAATATATAAATTACCTTATTTTATACATAAATATATAATTATCAAATATTTATACATATTAATCATATTGATATGGCAATTAAGTCTTTAGGGATAAAAAAGTAAAAATTCATTAAAAAGCGCCAATTAAATAAATAATGAGTAAGGTGCCTGAAAATCCAATTAATCAAGTCCACCAAGTTGAGCACCTAGACCTAAGTAGCCAAAGTCTAATAAGGATCCAATCGCTATACTTATCAACTCACAAAAGTCAAATGGGACATGAAAAATCACTTGTAAAAAACTGATCTTTGACTCTAAGCAAATGCATTCTAAAGTAAAGAACTCATAAAATTCATTGATTTTTGAAAAGCGCCTAACTCCATTTTCAAGCAACATCATCTTGTGATGATGTGGGAACTCCTATCAAAAAAGATAGAATGCTAAGAATGTAGATAGACAAGGTTCAAAGCTAAAGATTCCAATAACTAGATTGCCCCAAGAGGCAAGAATAAAGAGAACAACTAACTTAAAGCACAATGACATTCAACACTGAACCATGCTCCTAAAGTGCATACACTACTAAAAAAAATGCCTAACTAGTAGGCCTCACCTCTTGCAAAACTAGTATTACAGATGACGCAAAAGGCGCTGATGGCATTGTTGGAGAACCTCTTTGTGCAAGCTGTAGCCAAAGCTATCGCCTAATACGCCAAGGAATGCCACCCTCAATAGCAACCCCAATCTTCTTGCTAGAGCAGGAAAGCCTCATTTTCCTTAGAGAAAATGTCACGAAAGGCAAACTCAAAATAAGATATCACTCCTCCACCTGAGTAGATAAGGTGTAGTCATCCCTCTAAGCTATTTGATCATCGTGATTGCCCATTACCACTGGAGTAAAGACTCGCTCATTCATGTCTCAATGTTTCAAAAGAGTAAAAAATGAGTACCTTTCTCTAACTATTGCATTCTTGAGATGCAACCTTTTTTGCCAGTTATCTTGGTGGATTCACTTCCTCTAAGAGTGAAGGTTGCCACCTTCTTAGAGCTTGATGGCACGGCGAACCCCCAAGGGCATTTAGACAATTTTCTCTCCCTTATAGATCTTTAATACCTAAGTGAAACCACCTGCTACAAAGTGTTTCACTTTGATGTGGTTCAACTAGCTAGACGCTGACTACATCCATCACAAGTTGAGAACAAGTAGTATAGTATTTTCTCCACAACATTTTCATCAATTGCAAGTACCATAAGACAACAGCATAGCTATCCACCATTAAGAAGAAGGATGCAGCCAATTACTTTTAGGGAGAATTTTCAATGGGCATACTCACAATAACCAGGTACTCCAAGAAGAGGTGAATAGCAGGTTTACACCAAATTAGTTCAAATGTAACTATGATTCATCCAAAGGTATTAAGTTGCCACTACTTAGTTTTGGGAAGGATTTATAGTAGACTAACACACAGCAACCACGTACACTCGGAGGAGCTGAATAGTGGGTTTACACCAATGTTATTTGTAAGAGAGATACAACCACTTACCTCCAAGGATGGTGCTTAGAAAGATTTGTTGTGGGCTTATGTATAGCTAACACGTATTGCCAAAGGGACCGTACATAGTTGGTTTATGCTTAAGTCAGTCAAGAATGCTGCCACTTAAAACTAGGATTGGTGCTTTAAAGAATGACCTATGTGTAGTTATCACGTATACCTAGAGAGATTGTATAGTAGGTTTATGCTAAAGTCTTTCAACGATGCTGCCACTATCTTCAAGAATAGTGCCTGGATAGATTTACTATGGGCTTACATATAGCTACAACAACACTTAAAGAGACCATATAGTAAGTTCATGCTAAAGTCAATCAAGGATGCTGCTACTTACCTTCGGAGGCAATTAACAAAAGGATTTATGATAAGCTTATGTTTAGCTACCACATATCTTCAGAGGGACCATATATTAGGATACCAAAATAGAATCAGTTGAAGATGGTGCCACTAACCTTTGGGGAGAATTTACATTAGCTTATGCGTAGCTACCATGTAATCCAAGAGAAGCCCTATAGTGGGATTATATACCAAGCAACACCAGGCTCATGTCCATTTAAGTTTATCAAGTTGTATTGATCAAGGCATATACCTTTGGCTTCATGCAGATGATGTGTTCCTACAAGTCATAGTTATGCAAAAAAAGAAGATAGGTAAATAGAGAAAAGTTAGTGTACTTTATTGATGCAACAAAATAAACAACTACCATTTCTTAAGTTCAAGCAACTTTTTATTTAATTTGGAAAAGCATCTATTACACCATGAGAGGCACATCTATGAAAGTTGGAGGCTTCCTCCATCTTTATATAACAAGTTCAATTGCTAAATGTGGTTTATTCTTTCTTAAGGATTCCTTTTTGTGTGGTCTTGCACCAAATGGATTTCTCCCTTCATAAGATTAGCACCTATAGAGGTGCCACAATTGTGTTAGCTCTAGTGTTGGGCCTTTGCCTTCATCTACTAAGCCACTTCTAGGTCACTCCTAGGCCTATCTTGGTTGGTAGCAAGAAATTTCATCCTTTTAAAGATGTCAATATAATCTTCCTGGGTAGTAACATTAATCTCCAATCACGTTTCTTGTTCTTCAAATGAGTCTTATCCATCTGACATTTAATTTTTTAATAGATCATCAAGTTATGAATCTCTTCTCTACCATATGCACACCAGTGAAAGTTTCTTAAGCTCAAGTGGGCTTCATTCTCCTTTAACCTTATGGTTTCAAGTGCCTTTTCTAGGATGTACATGATCCTTCTCAATTTTGAAAGTATCTCAAGACTTTCTTTTGGCTCCTACAAATTTTAGGAATCTTTGTAGTACTTCATCTACCAATTATCTTTTAATTAGTGCTAACAATCAAGCTGAGTGGCATATCCTCTATAAAGGTTTTGAGGGTGGTTCGAGCTTCTATAGTCAACAAGGCATGGACTTGTCTTCATGGTTTCTTCATTTGATCCAGCTAGAAAGGTGTTGAGCTTTTGTTGTTAGGAATTAGCTCTGTTCAGTTACAAGGAGGCATCATGGTATATGATGACTACTGAGTTCTTGCTGTCTATTAGGATCTTCCTCATTTATGACCAAGGCATGGAGGCTAGAATTATGAGGACATTAGTACATTTGTCTTTTTTTCTCTTTAAGTTTCATTCTTCAAGGGTGACATCGAAAGCGTAGAAGCACACTTAGCATATGTAGGAAGACCATCATGAAGAGTTGATTGCAAATACTTCGGGGTCTTTTAGGCACTTTCAGACTTTAATGGAGTCACCTTCTTCAAGTAAGCTAGCAATTATCAATATACTTTTGCATCAAATAAATTAATAGCTACATAGGGTTGTACTTCTCTTTTGGTTCTAATCCAAGTTATAGTATCGTCAAATAGTTCTCTGTGCTTTGAGTACGAATGATCTATATCACCTTTATCGCCTAGCGACAACTCCTTGGGGGTGTTCCTACTCAATTGGTCTTCTGGAATTATCCATTATCTCTTGTAGTTCCTCATGAGAGTTGTTGTGTCTCCATTGATGGACTTTTTAGTTCGAGTCAAGAACTTCTCTAGAATATTCAGGTATTTGACTGCACAATTGGAACTTTGGTTGCAACTAGCAATAGTCGAGAAGAGCCTACTTAGAAGATGAGTGTTTATCCACTTATAAATGAAAAAATGAGTGTCATGCTTATAGTTGGTTTTTCAATTATTTCTCTCCGGGGATGATGAAACCCCTCAACTTTAATGAGATGACTGTTGCTGCTCCTAGACTAGCGATCCTCCACATATTAGATGACTACTTGGACTACAACTGGAGCACTAGCAGGATCTTCAATACCTCCTAGGTCATTTGCAAAGTTGGACCTCCAAAAGATAGTGCCTACAACGCAAGTGTCTCATCTGGCTATGGTTTAAGCTAGTGGTTCTCCATGTTCTCCAACCTTGGGACCACATATTTGTTAAAGTTTTCAACTCTAGATCTCGTCTACATTCATAGTGTTCTTTCTTCATAGTTCAAAGTTTCTACAAACATGACACCAAGATTATGCTACCTAGAAATGAAGCAAGGTCCTTTTTCGATAGTTAGTAAAATTTCATATTCTTTTTCTCTAGAATGCAATGTAGAAAGTTCTCAGTTTTTAAATGTTCTTGAAGTTTTGGAAGTTTTTGCAAATGATTTTTCATGCCGAGTTTGTCTTCGAGGCTTAATATTTATAGTTTTTATGCTTAGTCTGCTTCGGCCTATTAAGGTTTTAATGTCCTTCTTGGCAGGCGTAGTCAACTCGACTTTTGGGCTTCTTATGAATTTTATTTTGTGATCCATTAAGCCTTTTGGTCCTTTTTGCTTTTGGTCCTTGTGGACTTAATTAATCATATCAACTACATTAATTAAAGGCTTAAATTTGGGGGTTATTTACTGTTTTAGAGGCTATTTTCTCAAATATTGTATTGTGCTATTAGTTTGATTGCTTCCTTTTCAAAGGAATTGTATAGTTCCTTCCATCAGAAAAATGTGCATAATGTTACCGGTTAATGGATTTGAACATTCAATACATTGGATATGAGAATAATTACATCCGAAATGAATATCCACAATAATCAAATTTTAATTTGGATATGAATAATTACAATCAAATGTAGATATAATTATAACTAGATATATGGATGATTCATTTGTTCAGATGTCATTACTTAAACATCCATTGAATATAAATACAAATGTAAAATATTATAAAAGTTAATCTGATACAAAAATAAATGTGATATATTCGATTCATTTAATATCTGTTTACATTCCTAACTGAACTTAAATTGCTGCTACAAACTTAAATCGCAACTACAACACATGTATACAAGTTGCACCTACCCAAGAATGCCAACTTCTTTCACGCACACACAAGTACTTAGAGATTCTGTCTACGAAAAATGCTGCCTAAAATTAAGTTTTTTCCCCGAACTATGGATATCAAAAGCTTTGAGTTGACCCCTTCTCTAGCTCAAAGAACGATTTCGATAAAAAATTAAACTTAACCACGATCTTGACTTGGTTTTCTATTACAAGGAACATCTGGATTCCTCTTAATTTAGTTTAATTTAGTGACAACTATTATACATGCACCATATACGCATGCTGCCCCCATGCAGCCCTACACGTATCTGCATGCAATAATCTTTATCCGATGTAACTAATTCAACGGATAACAAAGCTAAATGCATATTATATAATTAATCACACTTCTTATTTTAATATCTATTGCAAATGCTTAAGATTATTTATCTGATTTATGAAATTGCACGATATTGTAAGAGTAATTTCTAACCACATGATCAGATTTTGATCGAACTACTAGAATCTCCAAATTTATTATTATTTTTTGCTGGCAAAATTGAATAAAAGAGACTGCTATATTTATATTATTGAACGTTTGTTGAAGGTTATTGAACATCTCATCCTGCAGTTGAATCAGCAAATTAAAATAATTATGGTGTGTCTAAACAATTTGACGTACGTGGTGGCTAATTAGGGTATGCCTTTCTTAAAAAACCCTCTATTGGTGCCAACTAATTACTCAAACTAGTATGTTCTGTAAGCAAACCTCAGATTATTTCAACCAGAACGACGAAATTTTCGATTAAATTAGTAATTAACTTCTAATTAAATTATGCTAACCAAGTTCATTTATGTTTTACTATCATTTATTAAATTAAATTATTGAAGCATGAAAGTTGGACATGTGTGTTTAGTACTTTTGTCTGGACAAGCTAATCCATTTTTCATTGACTAATTATTTTGTAATTAGGAATATTGCCGTCGTAAAGATTAACATTAAGATGTCTCATGAGATCCTAACAGGCAGATGTTTTATAAGATGTTTTTGAAACTTATAAGATGTTAGATTTTATTTTTAAAATAAGTTCTTGAAGTGTTTAGTTAAAATAAAATCTTAGAGCTTATAAAGTGTTAATAATGGCAATTTTGTAATTAAAATGGCTAAAAATCAAATAGTTTGTTAAGAGCTTAAAAATAAGTTAGAGTCTCTTTATCTTTTTTAAAAGAGCTTATAAGCTCTTAATATCTTATTTTAGAATCTTATAAATTTTTTTTTAAAAAAAATTATCAAACATTTTTTATCAACTTATAAAGGTTTTAAACATTAAAAAAATTATCAAACATTTTTTATCAACTTATAAGGTTTTAAACATCTTATAAAATGTTTTAAAGAGCTTATAAACTCACCCAAACACCCTCTAAATGCATGCTTACATGTATATATCTCATTTTCAAAGTTGAAATCTTCTTTCAAATTGAATAATCAATCAACGCTATTATAAATAAAGATTAGCCTGTCTTTATATATATTTTTTGGATTCAAAAAAAAAAGACCCAATTTAATATTTTTATTTTTTGAATTGTATAAAAATATTGTATTTGTAGAATAAATCTATGTCAAATTTGAATTTTTAATATTTTTTACTATATATCAGCCCAAAAGTTAAATACCTCAATACTAAACTCTTATTTCATATTATATTAATACATAGATAAATTATTATACATTATTATGTTTGATATTTTTCAATATCCCTCTTATTTTTGGGCTAACGCTCAATATTAATATCGTAATATAGGTACTCGATCAACACAATATATAAATTTTATTTCAAAATTTTAATTAATATTATATGTATGAGTATTAATTTAATAAAAAATTAAGTCCAGTCTCAAATTTTTAACGGATGGATCGAATTGCTTAATTTCATATTCAAATCACTTATTTTTTATTATGGATATTTAAAATCGAATATGATTCATTGAATATTTTAATTGATTAAAAATATTAAAATTTAGATTAAATTCGAATAAAAATCCAATCCATTAATGACCTAAAATTTTGAATATATATGGAAAACCTCTTAATTGGCCTACCTCTTCTATGTCCTTTAAAAGGTTATTTGCTAAAGGTAGATTTGTTCGTTCATAAAGAAGAGATAGTCCCCCTTAATTACCTCATGAATTGGACGAATGTACAGAGACTTCTTCTAGAACAATGGGTAAATTCTAAATACTAAAAGTAATCATGTAAGACAAGAAAGCTTAGGAGGAGGAGATTTTTTCTTTTGTTTTTTTCTGACCCTTGGAGGTAATATACGTATGTAGGGTTTTGAGAAAATAACAATATTAAATTGTTTGACCAAAATCTCTTTCGTTAGCTAGGAGGTTGATGAATCAATTACCTGAAATCTAACGACTTTGAATTGGATAAATGGGCTACCATGGAAATTGCAACTTTAACATATATAGCTGTTGCTTACTTGTCTGATTCATTCCATATCTTCGGAATTGCGAGACTTGTCACACTTACAAATTTCCCAAATGTTGTGTGCATTATTATATGATAATAACTAAATCTAGACATGTGTTAACCTCTGAACTTTGATGGTACAATAATTTTTAGGAAAGATGTGCCTTATTTTTTATTATTATTCAAGGAAAAGACAGTCGATAAAATTTATTTTTTTTAATGATTTGATAAATATCATTAAAAATTCTATCTTCTGTGCATTCATACAAACACATCACGAGCTCGTTAAGATTCGAATTTTCAAACTCACACGTGTCATATGACTAAATTTCAAGTTAATAAATCCTTTTGATTCAATAGAAAGTAATATTTTTCTTTTTTCAAAACTGAACGTCCATATTCATATTATGACTTATTTTTCAAAGATATAAAAGATTAAAAATAAAAATTTATGTATTTTTTATTTTTTGATTATTATAAATCAATAATATATATTTAAAGCTCATGATCATGATCATCTCATTCTTACTCGATTATCGTTCGTGTATTTAAATAATAATTTGTTGTATTAAGAGTAATGACATCGTTATAGAGAGCTTTGGAAACCAAATAAGAGGATTAGCAGTTTTTCTTTCTTCCTTTTTTTTTTTTTTTGCATTATTATATGTATATTGATTTCACTGTTCGAAAATGTTCAAATTAACCATTACCCAAAAGATAAACTTCTCATTGTATTTATCCCACCAAAATATATATATATATATATATACAAATAAATTAAAATCCTTTCATTATAGTTCATTGATTATTAGCATGTATGATTTTCAACAAGTGACGTCCTTAGAAAAAATATTAGGCTATATCATTAAACTACCATTGTAATTAGTACTAAATTCATTTGCACATAAAAAGGAAGTATTAATTACTTTCACATATGAACATTAGTATATGGATTTTTCTTTTGTACTTTTAGATTAACCATTTCTGTCTATACTGCCCTTTATTTATTAGTTGTCAAACTAACGATCGGACCAAAAAGATTATTAGTGTACTATGCATGGAAAATTAGAAAAAAGTGCAAATAATTCGTGATTCATTGTGAAGGTAGACTTAAGAATAGGAATAGAAGAAATAAGCACTCGTCATAAATGCGTACGTGGACGCACAGATGCCCCCAATTTGGGCTTCTGGAGCAGGTAAACCCGTGTTAGACTCAACTTCAAAAGTGGAAAATCCAATAAGAAATTAATAACAGCCACATACAAAAATCATATATTTTATAAGCATAACGCATCGTAGCCTCAAGCTAGAGGCATGATATAAATGTGTGTACAATATTTGTTTATCGTTTCTTTTCTTTTTTTTTTTTATTTTTTGGGTGGGAAACAGACAAAAGATCGATTTATGACTTCAAAATAAGATTTTAAAATCAACAAGGCATTTCCAAAACTTAAAATAAATTCAGGTCCAAAAATGGTTTTTATGTCCAATTTTTTACTAAAGAAATTATTATAACAATTTATAATAACAAATGCTTATCCAACAGAATCCATTAAAAAAAACCATTTAATCCTCTTTTTGTTAGCTTTGTTCTGCTTTTTCCTTCAGTAGGAGCTACTAATTAATGAATTGAAGAAAAATAATTGAAAGCTTGTATTATATATTGGTATCCAAAATGTATATCTTATATATATCTTTGACATTTCTGTGTACGTGCTAAGGTTCAATATTATAAGAAAAAAAATAAGATTACTATTATTTTATATATATATATATATACTGTATCACTCTCGTAAAATCAAATTATATTACACCCTAAACATTAGTTTCTTAGTTAATTTGACAAATGCTAATCATGAATAATTTAGATAACTGATCAAGAAATTTATGTGATCATATTAAAGAACATAAATAAACATGAGAATTTGAAATTTTCACAATAACGAAACTTTCATAAATTTAGTACAAATAATAGTCAAAAATAATATAATTTAGCTATTCGATCCCAATCCCTAAAAATGCGAGGTGTCCCAATCCCTAAAAATAGATAGAAAAGGTTGTGGTTTTCGATCCATTGAAGCAATCTACGAAACAAGGAAACATTTCCTTCTAATTGGGTAGAGGATGTAACAACCATACCGACTTATCAGTCTTTATTTGAAGACTTTCTGTGAATGTCAAAAACATCTTTTAGCTGCCACTTGTCCCCAGCTATTCCATCCTAATTTACCTTGATATGATCACTTCATTTTGGGCCATCCCACAAAATTCTTTCACGCTCAAATTTTTAGACTTGGAAAAATCCCAATTCCCATCTATGTTTAACCAAAAATATTAGGATCAAATTGTAATATTGGAATAATTGGATAAATTACATCTGATGAATATCAAAATGCATTGTATATAGTCAAGAGTTGTAAGAGATAATTAATCATTGCCTTGTTACTATGTATAAGACATCGATATCCTTACAGGTAATTTTTGTAAATCCACAACCTTTTTACAGCTAGTTTGGCTGTGTTTTCATTTTCAATATTTTTTAAATTTGAAAAATTAATTAAAATAAATGAGTTGAAAATAGGCTTGTATTTAAATAATCTATCCGGAAAGTAATGATTATAAAGGGTTTAGTAGGTTATAAATGGAGAGAGAAATAATTGTACTGAAAAAAAAAAGAAAAAAGATATATAGTTTATTGGGAAAAGATATATAAATTATTGGATAATGTATTTTGAAATGAAAATGAGTTGGAATATATTTAAAAACAATGATAAGTTCTTAAAGATTCATTTTGAAACAGTGAAAAATAATGAAAAAGGATTTAAAAACATAAACAAGCTAGTTGTGATTTGATATAACTACTAAATTGAGTTGTACAATTATGTCCAGTTGAAATAATTATATAGCTCTTAGTACTCCAAATTTATTCCGTCATATGAACATCATGTGAGTAGAAAAATTAAAATTTCTGCTCATGATATGTAGCTTGAGGTTATTATTAATTGCTTTTCAAACAAATGTACTTTTAATCAGCTCACGCTCTTTCTCAATCACCCCTGTTATTTCATATTTAATGTAATTAACTAAGATTTCACCCCAAATAGACAACACAGCACACAATTAAGAGAGAGATTGACATAGGCCAGGGCCGGCGCCAAATCCTATTGACTTCAATCCTTTCCTCACACTCTTCCTTGCCATCTATAAATAGGGTGCATGTCATCTTCTCATTTGGACCTACAAACTTCACTTTTTTAGCAAAAGTCCCCTTTTGCCGCCTTTGAAAATTGTTACAAATTACACTTATTCATATATACACTTGTCCATCTTTAGATTATTAACTAAGCAGGCATCAAGAATGGGAAGATCACCTTGCTGTGATAAAAATGGCCTCAAGAAAGGTCCATGGACTCCGGAGGAAGACATGAAGCTTGTTCAATATATTCAGATACATGGCCCTGGAAATTGGAGAACCCTTCCAAAGAATGCTGGTATGCTTATATTCTTCTTTTTCTTAAACCAAAAAAGTTTATCTCAACCAAAATTTGGCATGATCAATATTTAACATGTGTTCAGGGCTTCAAAGATGTGGAAAGAGTTGCCGGCTCCGCTGGACTAATTACTTGAGGCCTGATATCAAGAGAGGAAGGTTTTCATTTGAGGAAGAGGAAACTATAATTCAACTCCACAGTGTTCTTGGTAACAAGTAAGATGCTGGCTTCCATTATTTTCATTAAAAAAAAAGGTGGAAAAAGATTAAAAAAAAAAAAAAGGGAAATAAAAGAAGAAGAAGAGAGCTAATATAATTTTGCTGTGTTTGAATTTTGATTATATGAGCAGATGGTCAGCTATAGCAGCCCGTTTGCCAGGAAGAACAGACAATGAAATCAAGAATTACTGGAACACACACATCAGGAAGAGGCTCCTCCGGATGGGAATCGATCCAGTGACTCATTCCCCGCGCCTTGACCTTTTAGATCTATCGTCGATCCTCAGCTCGCCTCAGCTCAACCTTTCGAATCTTCTTCGCCTCCAAACACTTCTAAATCCAGAAGCATTAAGGCTCACACTAAGTCTCCTATCATCACAAAATGAAAACCCTGATATTTTATTGCAGAAGCTTCAAAAAAAGTACCAGTTCTTGAATCCTCATAATCAGCTCCAAGGCCAGGCCCCAGCAGTTATCCAACCTACTCCCTTTGATAATGTTATCAGCCACCAAATCCCATCTAATCTCACCACTTCTTCATTTCACAATCAGTCTCAACCATTGCAAGGGGAAATTGGGCATTTTTCCATGGACTCCACAAAGTCAACTGGACAAATATTTCAAGATAATTCAACACCTACTACTAATTATACTACTAATGCTACTACAAGTGATCAAAGTCTTCCAACTAATATTAATGTACCAAGTTTTTGCTATGGAATTTCTGATCAAATGAGGGCAGACTTATCAGATAACTCGAGCTTTCATTCCTTGAACAGTAGCAGCAGCAATAATTATAACAGCCAGAATTTCAGCTTTGACTCAGTTTTATCGACGCCTCTCTCCAGCCCGGCTCCTCTGAATTCAGCCTCCGCCGCCCTTATCAATGGCAGCACGGAAGATGAGAGAGATAGTTTCTGCAGTAATTTGTTGAGATTTGAAATTCCGGAGAGTTTGGATTTTGATGATTTCATGTGAGAACTGTCTGAATGAGTTGGTTTCTTTAACAAAAGTTTGTCTTTTTTACAGCGACAAATAGAATTTGTTGGTAAGCTTATATGTATAATTAATCATGGTTTTCTTTTCACCTTGTCCACATTCTTGTAATGTTTTTGCAATTTCTTATGTTTTATTATATTTATTCCACCATTACACATGTATACCCTCTCCATGTCATATTTATATGCATATATTTTTTTTGAAGTTTGAATATTAGAGCTTAATTATAATTTCTAAAATAACCTTTTTTTTTTTTCAAGATACCCTCCTATTTGAAGCGATGAAGTTATTACCACTAATTTTTAATTACATCTTTTTGGAGAATAATATAAATATTTACGTCAAAACTTTTATATTTTCAAAAATAAGACTGACGGAGCACATATTGTGTTTGTGTTGAATTGAAACACTTAGTTTTTGAATGATTAATTCTTTATTGTATGAAAATTGGCTTTTGTCGATGGTTTTGAGTATTTCAGAAGAGCTATCAAAAAGTACTTTTAGTTATATTTCAACTTTTTGTGGATGATGGTTCTTAACTTCTGACTCAGCATGCAAAAGAGATCGTACATGCATTTTACTTCTAATTAATATGAGATTTAAATCTCATAAAACAATTATTTGTCATCACAATTAAGAATATATAATGACATATAATCAGGAATCTTTTTTTCCAAAAAAAGAAAAAAGAAATCCCATCATAGTTACAGGAGTCGATTATTTGGCAGAGTCAAATGAGTTTGGTAATTGAAGTCATATCCAATATATAGTTTGGTGCAATACATGCATCCACGCGGATTGGAAATTCATATATAAAAGACAAAAAAGCAAACCTATATGAAATCAAATTAAATAAAAATACAACCTTAATTAGTATCCCACCATTGGTTGTCTGTGTTACAAAATTATTCTATATATATTGTAATTAAATACTTGGATATCACGGTCCAGCCCTTCAGCTGTAATAATAGGACAAAAAAGAACAACTAATTACCCCCTTAACCAAATAAGGGGCGTAACAGCGCTTGTGTTTTTCAAAATATAACTGTATCTGTCGCTGACTTATGCTTCCTAAAATATTTAACGGCACCTATTTAAACATTCTAAATAATACTATGTGATGTTTAATGTGTAAACCATAAAGTAAAAATTGTTGTGTGTTCAATTAGTTCAACGATCACCATCATATTTGAATGTTTGAGCATAGTATTCGAATTCTCTGCGTGCATATTTACATTCATAGTTCATGATTATTTGGATAAATTATCTTTATTTTATTTTCAAATGCATGCATACTAGGTTCAGGTAGGTATGAACAAAAATTTTTATATATATAATTGAGAGAACAGTAATACTATTAATCAATTGATCAATTTTTAATGAAAAATTTGTTTTATACTTACACTTGGAATGAATTAAATAGATTGGTTGCATGCCTCACAATTCATCTCGACACAAGGAACTTAATTTAAGGAAAAAGGTTATTTGCTCCTCGTGTTTTTCATGCCAACTAGAAATTTCATTTGATTAGTTGGCTTCACCATTCAACACGTGGTTTTGAATATGCAAACCTCTCAATATATCATGTGCCATTTTGTCTACAGTCAAGCACCCAAAAGTGTATTTTTGTTTTGGCGTGCACTTTTTCTTGCGAATTACCATGAAATACAATATTTAAAAGAAAAAAAAATAAAAGACAGAAATTTGAACATGTTATGTTATGGGGACAAGACGAGATGATTGACTGCGGGTTCCTGCACCACTTATATGCCATTAATTTCCATGTAATTTTGATTAATTTGGTTCTACGTCTATTTATAACTTTGTGCGAATAGATATTGTATGATATAATTGGCGACAATTTTGCTTTGGCCTCTGTGATTGTTATGCAGAATAAAATATAATGTCCACTTATTCAAGATAAGGTGATAGCATATCGCATTTTGAAATTTATCGATCCATTAGGGGATCAAGTTAACGCAGAAGAAACATGTGACAAAAATCAAGATCCAATCTTATTAATTGGTCTAGTTGAATGCCGGCCTTTATGTTTTTAAGTTACCAAAACTAAAAATTCAACAAATAAAAAATAAAAGTATGGGCTTATTATTTAACTTTTATATAATACTTGTTTTTTATTTTTAAATACCCATTAAACTAAATTATCAAATTGTTCAGTTAATATTGAATTGAATTGATTAATTTATTTTAATATTTATTTGCCAAAATATCAATTTGCTTCTCGAGACATTCCTATTTAAAAATAGGAAAAATTACTAAAAATGCCTTCAAAATAAATATTCTTTATGTCTAAAAATCTACAAAATTATTTTTAATTAAAAAATCCATTGCACAATTTTTTTTATTCCAAAAGCCCAATCATTAACTTTTACCCTATTTTGGACAAAATTATCCTTGAATGTATCACACTACGAAATTTTTATTTATTAATGTCTAATTTTGGATTTTAATTTTTTAACTCTATTCCTTTACTTATATAGTCAACAATTTTACATATTACTTATAAATTAAATTAGCTATATTGACAAAGAAGATAATATGTGATCGGCGCAGAATGGAGGAAGCAATATGAGCTAAAGTCCACGAGCTCAACACAATTCATACAATTTTGGGTTCGGTTAGGTTGGGCTTCAAAATTTTAGAAATGAGTTCAAATGGGTTTGGATTTAGGCAGGCTTTATTAAATTTTAATTTAAAATGAATTTAAGTAGGTTTAAAATGATCTAATTGAATCCAAAATGGGTCAAAAAATTTAACTAAATTTTAATAAATCTAAAATAATTGATTTTGAATTAATAATAAAAAATCTATATTATTTTTATTTTTTCATTTTTATCAAAGTCTCATACTTTTGGGTTATTTATAATTTTAAAATTGAAATATGCATCTTAGGCTTTTAACATAGTAATAAATTACTTGTCTAAATTCTATCAACATATAAATTTTAGTGTATGGATAATGTTTTATAGTCATCCAAAAAAAATATTGTGTCTATTTATTTTTAAAACAATTCTAAATTTGTTCATTAGCTAATATTACACGCCAAATAGCCAATAGTAAGATTCATATGCAATTCATATAATTTAATTTTCAAAAAGTTAATATAAATTAATACATTTGTATTAAAAATTTGATATACACCCACTGATGCAATAATTATAAATTTGATATGCACCTAGTGATGCAGTAATTATTCATTTTTTTCAAATTATCAACTTCTTTATGAAATAAGTAGTACTCATAATTAATTTTGATGCAATTAAATATTACAAAGAAGATTAATAAAATAAGCACATAATTTAATAAATTATCTCACTATATTGTAAAATTATATATTGAATAAGGAGCAAAATGATTATTAATATTACTATTTTCTTAAGAATTAGTTTTTTTAATAAGTAAAAATGAATTCTTTTTTTTTGGAGGTGGTATTAGACCCATTTTGAATTCAGGTCAACTCACTGCTCAATCCACTTTGAACCTAAATACAATCAATCCACTTGTCTCAATTTATATCGAATCTAATCCGCATATGCCCACTCAAAACCGAAATCAATCCACCCATTTGCCATTGATAATGCAAAATAATGAATGAAGAGTTTTAATCGTAGAATAAAGTATTTGAAAATGCCAAAGGGTGAGAAGCACAAGAATATCCGACTTGCTTTCACACTCAAAGTACAGAAACACAAGACACTAGTACACATATACATCATACACTTGTTGCGTGGAAAACCTTTTAATTTTAGGTTAATTACAGGGACTCCTTGACATTTGGTGCATATATAGAAACTATCCGTAAGGTTTACGAAATTACAATTACCTTCCTTGTGGTTTGTTCCTATCTAACAAATAGATCCTATCGTTAATCAAATAAATAGTTTTTGCTAATGTCAGCATTGACGATTTTTGAAAATTCGATTTTGTCCTTTGTTTGACTACACTTAACATTGACCATGTTATTAGACCGAAATACCCTTACATGTTACATACATGTGTGGATCTACTTGTAATGATGAAAACTTTGAGGGGGGGTTATTGTATCGAATTAAACTAATGGTTAATATAATGGCTAGAAACAATTATTTAGATTAATTAATTAATATTGTCATTTATTTTTATTATTTTAATATAATTTTATATTATTTGAATATTTATTTTTAATATTTATTGTAACCTTTCAAGTTATGTATAACACCCTTAAATGAATGTGTTGTTACATAGACCCTTTTTGGCAGAACACCTACAATACATTAAGCCCCCCTTGTCAAGTTAATAACTTGCAATAAGGTCCCTTTAAATAGTCAATAATATTGAACTTCAAAAAACAAAAAAATAGCAATTCAATCATTATGCTTGAACACAAAGTATATAGCCAAAAAATTATTTCATATCTAGCCACTCAATTAGTCACAAATGCTATGGCCTGCACAAATTTTCATCACATAATAAAGCCTATACAATTCTAAAGGGCAATACAAAAACATCAACCAATTGCAGAAAAAACATCACCTAAAAGTTGGGTACTTGGCCATTAATCAATAATTTAAATAACAAACAATAGTGATAATAAATTGCATTAATCATTGTCATCCAATAGCATCATCAAAAACCCCCCAACTTCGTCAACGCCTCCAATGCTAGCTTCATTACCTTCTCCATCTCCATCATTTATACAGTCTCCACTTATACTTACACTTACCACAATTGATTCTACAATTCCATCAAAAGCGGCATAAAATCCATCATTAAAGTCAATATTATCTAGCAACAAGGCCATCTCCAACAGTAGTAGCAACAAAATCATCTTCAACAGTGACAAGGCCATTTCACTTACTGAATATCTCGAACAAAACAATTTCAAAGTTTAAGACATTATAACTAACAACCTCCACATTTTTATTAATTGTAAATTAGACTTTAAACAATTTCAGATGGAACAAGTACTTCACTTTAACAATTTCTACAACACTAAACAGTGTCAAACATCTAAATACAACGCTTATAACATTACATTTAAACCCTTATAAGGTTTATCATATTACATTTAACACCCTTAAAAATAATACGCATTTCAAATCATACCTCAAACATGTTTCGGTATAATAAATACTCCACTAGAATATGAAAACTAGGAAACAAAAAGCCTAACATTACATAATGATCAAAAAAAGAACAATAATGTGACTGGACTTATTCTTCATAACATACATGCAAGAACTAACACCATTTTTTATTACATTTTACACAAAATATTTGTCCTAAATGAAACATCAAAGGACATGAATGAGTTTCTTTCAAATGATGCAAAATTTTTATTCAAAAGGTATGGTTTCTTCCTATACAACATCAAATTTAGGGTGTTTCATAAAGAACATCAAATTAAGCAAAGTAAAGCTATACATTTATCAAATAAACATTCCAACACACAATATTATTCAAAAACTACAAAAAGGAACATTTTTGGAGAAAAAATAAGTCGCCCACCTCTATCAAATCACAAAACTAAAAAGTCCAACACAAAATCTCGCTAAAACTTACTTGATATAACACAAAAATAAGAAAAAATAGTTGTAATAAGACTTGCCCATACCTTTGTGCACCATTTTTGACAGAAAAGATAAAATGTCTTGAAAACTTCACAACCACACTACTTAGTGTGTAGGAAAATGAAGAACCTAAAGTTTTTTTGGTAGATTTTGTAGCTAAAACGCAAGTATGCACCACCAATAGAGAGGAATGGGCCTTTGGGTGAGAGGGAAGGGGAAGACTGGCAAGAATGGAGGAAAAAAGCCCTTTATGTTCTTCATAGACAAATGAGGTAGAAATGTCTTTTTCTTTTCAACAGCTTTTTATTGTTTATTTTTTCTGAATAAGTGAGGGTATAATCATCATTTCACCCATTCTGTAACTTTTTCTAAACGGCAATTAACGCTAGGGGAGGTATTTGTAATTTTGAAAACCTCAGAGGTAGTTTCTATAATTAGGCCAAACCTCAAGAGAGGTTACTGTAATTAGCCCTTTATTTTTTTCTTCATTTTAATTGCCTTATGATCAACATTTCATATTTAGATTAGTTGGTTATTAACTTGTAGAAACAAAGTCTATTTTTGCCTTTTCTATTTCAAGTTTTCTAAGAACAACATTGTTACTACTAAAACTTACCTTGCACATTGAGTTCGAATGTCTAGTTGATGAACACTACTAGAGAAGTATTTTGTATCAACCTCCCAAATTATTGGACCACTGATATCTACAAAGAGAATAATGCTACATGAATATAATTTCATCATGGTAGAATCAACTCTCTACAAGATTGTTAACAAGGTGGTAGATGGTATCAAAATGATATGAGTAGAAATTTATTAATTTTCTTACAACGTTAAAGTTTTCCAATATTATAGGAAAATGTCTGCAAGTTAATGAAATTCAATTTGACATGGGCAAAAATGATCAGTTTTAGTTTTTCTTATATGTGGAGTAAAAGAAGTTATTACATACCACACAAGAAAAATGCTTTTTCTTGGACAAAATAATAATATATGAGCAGAGATGAGGCTATGATCGTCGAGCTTAGCAGCGTAGGCCTAAAACTCAAATGGAGTCATCAACATAGCTAAGCTAATTCAGCTAGCTAGGTCAACTGAGCCTCAATTCGTTGCCTTACCCATTCCAAGTAAGGAGTTGGTCCACGGTATCCAAGCAAAGGCATGGGCTTCATGGTTCCTAAAGTGGAGGGAGCAGCATCAGACTGGTTTCACTGAGCAGCGAAAAAACTCCCTCTCTCTAAAGTGGAAGGATAACAAACTGAAGCTTTCTTAACCTATCAAACTTAGATGGGTTGGCCTCAATTGAATAGCCAGTTTTTTTCATAGCTTTTGTTTGCAATGAAAACATAAAAAGATGACAGCCGATGCTTTCTTGGCCTAGCAAGGCTGGGTAAGCACCCTAATTGAATAATGACCTCCTTCTCAACTTTGGATTGCAATATATATATATATATATATACATGTACCATATATAATTAAGGCATGCTCTTTTATTTTAATTGCACAAGAACATTATAAGATCACATATTTGTTGCTAAAAAAAGATGAGTTAGTGATAAAATAATAAGCAGCAATACAAAAGTTGTCACTAATTATAGAAAATTTTGTCACTTTAATGATTTTTACAAACTAAATAGTGACAATAAAGTGTTTAAGTTATCATGATTGAAAATTAATGACACTCATATGGTAACAACTTAGTGATAATAAAATCTTATCACAAATTAAAGTGGTAATTTTTATTATAACAAAGTTGTCACCATGAGAGTATCACTAATTGTTAATAGTAACAACTTAAAACGTTAGTTCTTATCACTAATAAGCCATATAGTGAAAAAAACAAAAATTATTGTCACATAAAAATATCATAAGTGACAAAATAAAAGCTATTGTTACTTAATACATATCATTAGTGATAATGTTTACGTTATCACTTATTATTTTGTCACTAATATAATAATTTTTTTTAATTAATGGTTTCTTAGAAGATGTTTGTTTATGTTTTCAAAGTTTGTTTCACCTACTTTCACTATTTGAAAATGAATTAACAACAGCTTATTATTATTTTCACTTATATTTCAACTCATTTTCATATAAAAACATATTTTTCAATAACTTATATATCTTCTCCTAATAACATATATATTCTCTCTCTCTATTTTAATATTATTATCTGTCTCCACCTATAATCTACTAAACCCTATATAATCATTATTTTTTCAACATACTATCCAAACACAAACTTATTTTTAATTCTTCTTTCTAGAAGTTTCAATATAACTAAGTGCCCATTTGGTTTTGTTTTCAAAGATCATTTTCATTTTCTCCTGAAAATGAAAATAGAAAGCTATCAACTTCTCCCAAATTTTCATAGATATTTTCATTCTCAATACATTTTTCCAAACACACTCTTACGCTCTCTCTCCATTTTCACAATTTATTTTCTCCTACTCTTATATGCGTGACTTTTAATACAAAGACACAACAATGTCAAAATACAACTCATTTTCAACCCTATATAATCATTTTTATTTTAGACAAAACATTCAAATAACAATTCATTTCAAAATCACACTTATAATTCACTCTTTACTATTCCTTTTCGCCAGAAAATGAAAATAAGTCGACCTCAAATTTTTCAAATTTTAAAAATGTTAAAAATCAAAATTGAAAATGAAAACATAACCAAACATGCTCTTAGTTCTATTGTATAAGATGACATAGTCATTTAAAAATAAAAAAACTCAATTTTCATTCATTTAAAGGTTGCAAGTTAGCTCAGTTTCAAATTAAATTTATTATATTATGCATTTTTTATTTTTTATTAATATTAACTACATACAAATTGCTAGATATTCATAGCACTTTAAGTTTTTTGCTTTTTCAAAATGAATTAAAGTTTATTTTTTCTCTTTAATTCAGTATTTTTTTTCTTAGTTTTAATTTATTTAAATCAAATCAAAATATAAAATTAGAGATGAATTTCTTAGTCTTAATTTAGTATTGCATAAATTAGAGGTGAATTTATTTTTGTGTTGCGAAAAATTGTAGCCTCCATAAAGCATGTTTGTAGACTTGGCTATATTGAAAAAGGAAGTTTTTGGGTGTGCGTATACGCTTCCACCATCACCATTCCTTTGGGATGATGTGGTTCAACAACTATGTTCATCCAACTACATTTGAACAATACAGCTGAATAAGAGAATGAATTAAATTGCCAAAATTTGGCATTTTCTATACGTTGCCATATTTTATTTCCCTTGATTTAGTAGGGGGATCATCCCCAATATGATCTAAGTACCCCCGCGATCTCAAACCCACCCTCAATCTAGGGTTAGAATTGGTGGAACCAAGATTGTTTCAACCCCCACATCACCCCTGCTAGGTCACAAGCCCGTGTAACTGGACTTCTCGACTATAAGTTGCCATATTGAGTGCTCTTAGGTTGCACTATAATTTAGATGCTATGTATACTAGAAAAGCAATTTACATCATGTATTTTAATTTAGGGAAAATTGCAAAAACAGGACCATAGAAATACCCTTTCGGCAAAAGAGAACATAAAATATTGTAAGAAATAGCATCATTAGACCAAAATTCTTTAAAAATAAAAAATTTAGGACAATGGTCGCTAGAAAGTACTTCAGTTGCCATGTTTTTCCAATGTAGCGCCTAACTGGCAAATCCCAGCCACTGTTTTCTTACATCAGGTGGCAACCATTTGCATGGTCATTTGCCATGTCAATAAAAATTGAGCACATCACCCGCCACCTCATTTGATATGCCGCATCAGCCAAAGATAGGGGGAAAATTTGCTACTTAAAGTGGGAAGAAAAACCCCCTCAGTCTCCTTTTTCATATTGTTGCCCTACCTGTCTCCTCACCTGAGGAAAAAAAAAATTGAGAGCCTTATCTACAATGTCAACAATTACTGGTAATGTGAACTACTATTGTGGGAAAAGAGCTATCATTTGGATATCTTGGACCGATAATAACCCAAGCAGAAAATTTTGTTCGTGTGTTGACTACAAGATACTTTCTTGAAATTTTCCCAAATTTTTTATAGAAAGTTTCACATAATTTTAACAAGAACATTTTTTTTCCCTTAGAGAAGGGGATGTGGTTTTTTGGGATGGGAGGAACCTCTATTATGTGAAAGGGCAAAGCTTAGTATACATAGGTTGCTGCGGAGGATTAGAGCAAAAAAAGCTGAAATTGCTGAGTTGAAAATGTAAAAAGAAAAGCTAAATTGATGCTCTTTAGTACATGGTTAATTTTCCTAGCATTGTTATTGTATTTGATATAGAGTGTTCTAGAGAAAAAGGCCAAAAGCACATGACCATTTCACATGTTAGCCTGAAAACAAAACAAAGTAGCTTGCAGGAAGTTTTTTTCCCTTTTGATTGCTAAGTGTAGGTTTATGAATTTTGTATTAAAATTAGTATGGTTAATTTGGCTTAGAATATATGGGAATTTTTCAGTTGTGCACCCTAATTCTAAGTTGTAATTAGTGATTTAGAGTAATGTAATCCTGTTTATTATATTGTAAGTTTTAGCTGATGCAATCTTCTTGTTGGTTTAACTTATTGATCAGTGCACATCTTCATTCTTCTAAAGAGACGTACATATTAATAGAATGCAAGGCAAAAAACCAATAAAAGTAGACATAGAAAATAAACAAAAAAAAATGCACAACAAAAGAAACAATGAAGCTATACCTTTGACACCTACACACAAAATGAAAAATGGCAAATAACAACAACACCAATCAACCAAAACTAATAAAATGGTCTGCTAAATACACCAACCAACCCAAAAGTATTTAAAACTCCTTACATAGCCCACCAACCATTCTTACACTCTCCACCACCAAAAGCAATACAAAAACAACATTAGAAAGGCAATTCTTCATCAAACTTAATACTTACTTATCCTTCCAACAATCCAACACCAACAATAAGCCAAAAAAGAACATCCCCAACATTAAACACCAACAATATTAATTACAAAAACTCCAAGTTTTTTTGTTCCAAAATACAAAAGCAATATAAGCATACAAATTCAATCCTTAGATAATGAAGTCATGGTAGAGATGTCCATGAACTTTTTCCCTCTTTACCTTATGATAAGTACTGCTCCCTGATTGCTAAAGTTGCTTCTTGGAATAGATTGTTGCATAAATAAACAACCCTACATTGGAAGAGAAGCTCTAATGTCCACCCTACTATGCAGCTTTCTTGAAAGTACTTAAACTTGGTTGCTTCCCATCTATAGCTGTTGGAATGTGAAAGGGCCAGGAATAGGTAATTGTTGAGACATTTGGTTCTGCAGACTTTGTGAGATGCTTGCTTCAACAAGACCTTCGGGATCAACTTGAAGTCGCACCGAACATAGTAGCTATATGTTTGGAGCATCCTCTAAAACTAGTACTTGGCTTGTAGCATCATGAGGAATTTGGCTTGATGCATCACCTAGAGCTTGGCTTCACTACAAGAAAATTGGTGTAGCAATCAAATACTCTATGATAATAATGAAACGGCTACCAAATATACAAATTTAGCTACCAAAAGTGATTTGGTCACAGAAGTTAACTTACATAAATCCTTTTGCAACCAACCAATATTTGGTAGCTATAATGGTCACTATAATTAGACTAGCCTTAATCAATAGTATAGTGACCAAGGTTGGAGTTTTTAGTGAGATTTTTTGTGGTCACTATATATGAATATTTATTGTGACCAATTCGAAAACAAAATATTAATGGTTAATGTAAGTCATTTAAGTTGATCGTTAGCAACCAATAAATTTGGTTGCTAAGATATAGCAATTATATGGTTACTAAAAGAGTACTAACATTTATTAGAAAAATATCAAAAACAACCCTTTGAATTGAGTTTGAAGAGCCAAATTAAGTTAAATATTGATTACAATGTTAATTTAGATATGCATGAACAATAAAATAAAAATAATGGCAATATTGATTGATTGAATAATGCTTCAGTTTAAATTTGACTTTTTTTTATTTAAAAATTCTTTTAATTTAAAGAAAATGAAAATTCAATAAAATATTATTATTTAATTTTTTTAATATTCAATTCATCTTTATTTAATTGAATTGAATAAACTTTAAGATTTTTCATATAAATAGCACATTTTACTTGCAATACATAAAATTAGATGTAGCAGCAAATTATTTGAGAAAATCATTTTAAAAAATTATTATTTAAAATTCACAAATTATTAAGCCAAATATAATTTTATTCTCATAATTATTTAGGAAAAGTTTTTTAAAAAATTTCAACAAAATAAACATAAAAAGAAATCCACCAATAACTTTCTTTTTTTTTCCTCCAATTCAATAATCTAACAATAAATTGCTTCTTGGTTGTCTGCCTCTTTTTTTTGTACTAAAGTATGAACTATATTAAGGGGTGATCTTATCTTGGCCCACCCTAATGCCCAACCTACTCAACAAAGCCTCCAAATTGACCAACATCAAAAACCCACCAAAGCCCCTTCCACCGCCTCCCCAGCACTACTGCCGCTGGACCCTACTACTATCACCAATCTAATTCTCAAATTAGACAACCCAGAATCCCTATCCTAAACCCTTCACAGCCTTATTGAATGGAACCCAAATTTAGTCCAAACAATCCTCAAATGCCTCTGGAACCACGGCCCTAAAGCTCTCCAATTCTTTAACCTTATCAAAAACCACCATTCTTATTACCATTCCACTATCATTTTTGATCATGCTATTGATATTGCAATGCGGCTGCAAGACTACAAGACCATCTGGACCCTTTGTGTAGGATAAGATCTTGAAAAATGGGCCCCACCCCTAAAACCTTCGTCATTATTACTGAGTGGTACATCTTTGTTGGAAAAGTTGATAAAGCTATTAAGGTATTTTTGCCTATGCATGAACATGGCTACCAATAGGATTTAAGGTCCTTTGATGCATTTCATTATGTGTGTGTAAGTCAAAATGGACCGAGATGGCACATAAGTTGTTTAAGATTTTTAGGGAGAGATTTAGGGCTAATGTGATTAGTTACAATATTATTGCAAATGGGTTTTGTTTAAACAAGAAAACTCCGTGAGCTTTGGAAGTCATGAAAGAGATGGTTGAGAGGGGTTTGGTGTTAGTATCCCACATTAATGAAATAAATAAGATATGGTCTCTATATATGGTTTTGGGTAATCCCCACCTCTTAAGCAAACTTTTAGGGTTGAGTTAAGTTCAAGGTCCATTCTTTAATATGGTATTAAAGCTACCATTCCTGATATTATTTTACCTAATGTTCCTGGGCCATTCATTTCATATTGTTTCATGCTCCAAATGTTCAGTCATAGGCATGCACAGGGTATGTTAGTATCCTACATCAGTAAAATAAATAAGATGTGGTCTCTATATATAATCTTGGGCAATCATCACCTCTTGAGATAGCTTTTGGAGTTGAGTTAGACCTAAGGTTCATTCTTTAATATTTGGAGCTGACATTGAAAATGTATAATAAATTATTTAAAGGTTATTTTAGAGCTAGTTAAATTAATGAAAGATGTGAATTTTATTGCAAATCAAGAAAAGAAAGACTAAGATTGATGTTGTGAGCTACACAATAGTGGTTCATGGTTTAGATATTTCAGGCAAGGTTGAGAAAGATATGGTTGCAACAATTCCTATTATTCCTTTGTGATGTTTTTGAATTTGTGATTTCCTTTCGATGCAGGTTAACATTTTATATCATTTTTATTGAATTTCACAATTTTCCATAAACTAATTATTGCATGATAATTCTGTAGATGTCTTGCCCACTTACACTTCTCTGGAATTATGGGCAAATTTCTGATGTCTTTGTTATAAGGTAGTAATCTTACAATTTTTCAAGCTCAACTTAATACAATAAAACATTGTAAGTTAATCTAAGATTGTCCATATTGAAAAATCTATTGGTTGGACTATTTATTTTCATCCATATTATTTTCTGCTTTCACTACTCTGGCTCTGAATTTTCATACATATGTGGCTATAGCAATACTTACAGCTCATATAATTGTACTATTATAATTTCTTATATCATTTTTGGCTAACATGTAAACCAATTGTGGTAATTTTCATAACATTATTGGTTGTACCTTGAGTGTGAAAGATGGTGTCAAGTAAATTAAAATCCTTATGGAAGTTTTGGAGATTTCCTCAAGATCCATTTCTGGTGGCCTTCATAAAGGAGCTTTAACTTCCGCAATTATTTTTTTTTTTCAAATAAATCCTTTTACTTAGTTTAAGCTATCACATATTCCATTTCTTGATGAACTAGTACTTGTAGCTACAAACGTTTATTATTCATTAGGTAATGTTATTTGGTATTTAAATCCCCTATGTGACATTTGATAAAATTAGAAAGACATAGAGAAGATAAGCAAGGCCCTCACATAATGCTGACATACAAAAATTGAGAAATGGTTTCGAGAAATTTAGTTTCCATATTACAATAAGTAAAATAGTCATTTGAAGAATAATCTACAATTGGACTGTTCAGAAGTTTCACAAGTAAAGCTCTACCAAAAAGCATTTTTGTTATTAGTTTAGATGATCTAAACTCCTACAAGTTAACCTATTATTTTCTTCTAATTGTTTAACTGTGTTCCAAAGTTTTGTTTTGGAATGAAAATAGATCCATTTTACATATCCTTGAAGAAAGGTTGTTTGCATTGCTACAATATGAAATAGGATATATCTAGGTCAAATAGTTTCTAGCCTTACTGCATTATATGCTGACAACAAAAGCATTACTTAGTTGATTAAGCACTTGAAATTTAAATTAGGTACCAGCATTTTGACTATATATTCTAAAATATCCTTTGTTGTTAAATAATTACTTACCAATTAATCCCTCATTTCATTATAATGAATGATCTAAGTTTGAAATTATTTTTTTAGTAGCACTTATGTTTTCCTTTAGCACATTCTTGAGATGAGAGCAGAATATTATCCACACAATATAGATATTGTCACACAAAATAAGATACCAATAAATTATTACCTTATACTATCTAGAGCAATTCTGTAGGAGGTAACCTCATTATGTACTTATTCTGTATAGTTGTAGGGACTACCTTGTAATTTCTAAAACTACAGGATGTGCTAACAAACAAAAATGGAACAAAAGAGGTATGTTGTTCTGTTATTATCTTCTTTTATCAATATTTCTTATATAAGGTGCATAGGAATAATTTTTCCTTTATTTTGAGGTTCATTATTCAATGTCATTGAAATTTGCTTTTCCTTTTGTGCTTTGACTAATATTCTTTTAGAGTTTCCCATCAGCAAAAGTAGCTCTTCCACTATGTCCCTAATATCATGGCTAAATTCACATGCTCCACTACTTTGGCTGGTTTAGTTTTTTAGCATGTAACTTACTGTTATGAAAACGTTTATAAAAGAATAACGGCCATTGTCAATATCTATTAAGGATTAATAGCTCCATATGGTGGACAAAGCATTTTGAAACTAAGTTTTTTTATCAACATAATAATCAGACTTAGAATTTTAGAAGGAAGATAATGGCTTATTATGGCCCCACTGAAAAGTGCAATGCTTGTGAAAAGCTATAAATTTTGTGCAGATTATGTCTGCTAATGAAGTTCCTTATCATAAGACCTTCACTTCAAGTGCAATCATTGCATTTGACACCTCATGGTATATATGGTTTTTATATCTTTTCCTTTTTCATTTTCATATACTTAGATTTTCCTTGAGTATCTAAAAAATGTGGTATTTTGTGAAGAACAATAAAAAGTAGGAAAAATGGATGACATTCTTTTCCTTTTTTCATTTCTGCCTTATCCCTTTTTCTTTATTCAACTAAAATTGAATATTTTTGCATGATCTCTTGTATGCATGCTGATTCTAATATGGATATTCATGAAAAATGGTCAATTCTTGTTAGTCATTAACAAGCATGGAAAAGGTAATGCTTTTTGAAGCTTAATCTTTGATTGTTTAAATAATATTTCTATTGCAACTAGCTACAATGGCTATTGAATATATTCACAATATTTACCCCATTTTTAACTATTTCAAGTTCAAAGATATGTCCAAGAGTTACATGAAGAAAAGTATAAGGAAATTTGAAGAATATTCAATATAGTTTTCTTTCCAATAGTTCGTAATAACTATTTGATTGTTATTTTATAAACATTACCAATTGATTCAAAATATTTTTGTAGTTACTATTTGGTTTCTGATTTGTAACATTAGCAATTAGTTTCAATTTTTCTCCACAATCATTATTTGGTTTATATTGTATGTATATTAGCAACAAGCTCAATATGTTTTTCCAACCATTATTAGCTAGTTATACATACATTTTAGCAACCTATTCAATCTACTTATGCGATTGCTATTTGGTTGTTAATGTGTACATTTTAGCAAACAATTAAACTTATTTTTGCAAGCATTATTTGGTTTGTAATATATACATTTTAGCAACCAATAGCTACATTTTTTGTCACTAAATCATAAAAATGCAATATATCTAGCGACAATATTAAAATTCTTGCAACTAATTATTTTTTTGCTAAAAAGATATAATTTAGCAATAACACTTTATCATCACAATGTGGTTGCTAAAATATGTTAAATAATACTACTATTACAGCCATTTAAAACATATTGCTACCAATGACTTAGTTGCTGAAGAATTGATTGTTACCAACCAAAATGTTGTGGTTACTATATGCACAACTATAGCAACCATGTAATGGTATAATGACCATGAATTATTACTTCAGCAAGTAAAACTTTTGTCGCTAATTATTCCATCTTTAGTGACTATTATTGAATGGTTGCTAAACACGCATCTTCAATGTCCAAGTAACTTGTCACTAGGTACTTTTAATAGCTACCCTATTGTGACCACCTACGACCAACATTATTTAGGTTGCTACAGATCATAGTGACCATTTTCTTACTTTCAGAAACCACAGATAATGATCACTAGTGCTTGCAGCTTCAATTGGAAATTGGCTTGTGCCTTCTTCACCTAGGTTAGCTCTCTTTTTCCTCACCTACAAAAGAAAGCATGAGAAAATTCACTCTCTAAACTAACATCTTTCTTGCATGTTTTTACATTATGGCTAATAACACCACATAACCTACATCTAATTACAATTTTCTGCTTTTTGAGTTTCATACTCTCCTTCTTTTTCATTGACTTATCTCTAGCTTCATTGGGTTCCTTTCTTTTTGCCTTGAATGGCCTGCTAGCACCCCTTCCAAAGTTTGGTGGTAATGATGCAATGAATATACTATCACCCCATAGCTCTTAACCACTTATTAGCATGACAGGCTATCTGTACACATTTTTGTAAGTCTCAACTTTGTAACAAGGGTGTAAATACATACTTTTCTAGATCATCCCTTTGATTAACTATTGCAGCCAAGGCATGTTTATAAGGAATTCCTGAAAGCTTCCATCTTTTATAGGTGCAAGTCATTAGCTGCAAATCAATATAGTGTGGACTACCATCAAAGTAGCTAATTTGGTAATATGTGTCATCTGCTTTAATAAGAATACAGTCTACAATCTGGCTATAGTTGTTTTCAAGAAGCTTCTTGATTTTAGGGCAAACTGCACCCTTCCACTTTGTAGCAGCCCTATCCCCATTTTCTTGAAACCTTTTTATCAAATACTCTCTTATCCACTCCAACATAATGATTATGGGCTTCTTTCTTGCTTCCAAGATACAACTATTGAAGCTCTCACACAAATTGTTCAGCAACATATCACATTTGGAAGCTTATCTAAAGTAGGATCTACTCCATTGACTTGTTGGTTTGTCAATAAACCAATTAGCTACACTTTCATCAATTTCTCTCAACTCCTATATTCTTCTTTTAAACTCACCAAGTGTGGTAGCTTGTGTTGCTCTCCATACTACATTTTTGAAAGACAAGGCCCTAAATCCAGCTTATTTCATATTTTTGTGCATATGTCTTACACAAAACCTATGTTCTAAAGTAGGGAAGACATTTAAAAAGCTTGAATCAAACCTTCTGTACATCTGAAATGAATGTGTATTATTATCTTGCAAGATCTCCAAGTCTTGTTTTAAAATTGTCGAAAACCACTCTCAAGTCTCTTCAGTCTCCTTATAAACTACTGCATAGGAAATAGGATGGGTGTTATTGTTTGGACCAACACCTACTACTGACAAAAGTACTCCTCCATTTAGGCCTTTTAAGAGACAACCATCTACTACTATGAAAGGTATACAAACTGCTTTGAACCCTTATTTTAATACATTGAAGCATACATATATCCTATTGAATCTCACCTCACCATTAATCTCTTAAGTCTCCAAGATGGTCATTGGTCCAGGATTGCTCCTCTTAAGTACTCAACAAAATCCCATAGTTTGCGGTACTAAATATCAAAACTACCCTAAAGAATCTTGATTGCCTTTCTCTTAGCTCTATAGGCCTAATCCATAGAAATATTACATCTTAACTCATTGATGACATCAATCCTAAAACCCTACACTGCTCTCTTGGGGAATCTTTTAAGGTATTTTTCACTCAACCACTTATTCTTCATGTTCTTCACATTGAAAGCTTGTGGACAGAAATGGTGTGGATTATATTTCCTAAATATGAAACTGCTCTCCATAGTGAGCTTAATAGCATTCATCCTTCATTAGCGATCTTTATCCCCACATCTGTAATATACCCTATTATTGGCACTTTTTGTTTGCTTCAGAGACCTCTTGGTTTTAATAACATATGATTGCATAGCTTTCTGAAATTCTACCTTTATGCTGAAGATCATACCTAACTTAAATATGAGATCATAAATCTCAACTGGATTGAATATAGGATGACTCATGCCTTTTTCATCTTCATCAGACAATCTATGCTCATCAAACCCATTTTCATTGTCAACTAAATCATCCTCACCAAATTCATTAGACTCATTTGAGTTTGTAGCTTGCAGATCCTCTTTATCATCTATATTTCTAGCAAATAAACTGTCATGATCTATTGCCTCATCTCTCTTCTCATAGTCATTGTCAACCAGTGAGTCTAAAACATACAAGTCACAATCATTGCTTTAACTTGCTTTCATTCCCTCTTGTACAGATTTTGTATTTTGAGTTCCAAATTTGTAGGCATCCACTACCTCATCAATCTCTCTAAATATGTTCTTTAATTCTATACCATCCACTTCTTCGTAATTACCTTGTATTGGATCAACATCATCTAATTTCTCTTCTTCATGTTGCAAGTCCTGTGGTTTATCTAATTTAGGCTATAGAGGAACCTCATCGTTCATTTCATTTTTAGAAACCTGAGTATGCTATAGGTCTTCAACCACTTGAATCCCTATTTCAACTTCCTTCTCATCAACTTATGTTTGACCTATATCATCAATACCAGTTTTCTTTTCTACTTGAATTTACACCAAGGGATCAATTTTAGCCACTATATTACCCTTTTTTGGAATCTGCTCCGAAGGATCAAAAATAGGATCATCATCTTGCCTAGGATCTTTATTCTCAGCCATTACATTAACTTCTTCTGGAGTCTATTCCAATAGATAGAAGGTAGGATCATTATCTTGCCTAAGATCCTTATCCTCAGCCATAGCATTACCTTATTCTGGAATCTGCTCCAAGGGATGACTTATGTGATCTTCATTCTGATGCATATCATGCTCAACATTTGGAGGATTTTAGTCAGTAGCAACATACACTAGCATCTCAACTTTGGTAGCACTGAACGAGAATGAATGCTTACAAATACTGCATCTTTGCTTAATAACATGAAGCCAACAATTAACCTCACATAGTATCTCTTCTTCTTTCTTAAACCTTTAATGTAGCAACTAAATTCAAGTAAGTTGAACTTAGACATATGATTGCTCTCCACATAGTTAAACTTCATAACTTTGCCACCAACATAATCATCCTTAGGGAAATTAACAAATTGCCCACCATAATATGTAGCTACAGTTAGGCTATGTAAATTAGGATATGTTAAGATATATGTACCTAATTTAGTGATAGCACAGCTAAACATATGCTTATGGACTAATTAAAAATAAAAAAAAAAGATTAGGCCAAATATACTAATACAAAAAAATTAGAAAAAGTCAAACATGCCAACATGTGAATACAAACAAAATTTAACAACCAACAGTAAGCTCAGCATGTACACATCTAAGAATGATAGAAGCAAGCATAGGGGACCACTATCACATACAAAAGTTACGAAAAAAAGCAACTTGAACCATTTTGGTCAAATAACAACGCTCTAACCCTAAAATAAAACTTAAAAACCTATGCAATCAACAACAATTACCCACAACTTACTAAAGATGTCCATAGATAACCATAAATTTGAAAGCAAAATAGGCATTAGGATCTATAATCAAAACTTCAAAACATAAAGTAACTAATGCCTATAAGCAAAACAAGGATCAAATCATACCTTGGATTCAAATTTAGATAGAGGATTACCTTGATAAGAAAATTCAAAAAGAAATAAGTGAACACTTCACTAGTTCCAGAATTTGTCTGCTCGTGGCGCAGCGAATCAATTGCGATGATTGCTATACCAAATCACCTCCAAATATTCTGAAACAATTACTGGAGATAGCCAACACCTTATAGAATCTCCAATCAAAAATCAAAATTGATTGGCCATCTATATCGTCCTAAAGAAAATTGCAATGTTGGACATTTCACAAGAAGCTCTCCAAAAATAGAGCAAGGCACACATATTGCCTCTGTTGAAATAGTCCACACACCAATAATATCTTCTGAATTCTCTAGTTAATGAGCTGGAATAGAACTAGAGAATTGATAGTGGAGGCTAAATTTGGGGTTGGAAATAAAGAAAAAAGCTTAGCCTTCAACTCATGAAATGCTAACTTGCAAATATTTTTAGAGAGAAATGAATAATCTAATTATTCACACTACTTGTCATATGCACAACCTCCTCTTTCTATATCTATATATAGAGAAGCTGAAAATATGTGATGCCAAGTTGGTATCACACAATGCATGAGGAGGGTGGCTTAGATGCCAAAAATTGAATCAAAATCTCATTTGAATTTTATTTACATCTTAATTACATTTGGAATCTCATTTCAAATTAATTAAGATGCCATTTCAAATCTCATTTGAGCCTTCACTCCAAAATTCATTCTTCCTTATTTAATCAAATTAAACTCTTTAATTTAATTAATTATCCTTTGACTTAACTCTTCAAGTCAAATTAGCTTAACTCTTAAGCTAAATTCGTTAACTTAACTTTTTAAGTTAACTTCACCAATTAATGGTCATGTTGGCACCGAATAATAAACTCCTTAATTATTGGTCAAATTTAACTCTTAAATTAGTTGATTAACTTAATACTTAAATCAATCAAGCCAAAATTAACCCTTAAAGTTGGCCCCAAAAATTGATCCACTAGGAGACACCATTTTCTAACACCTTAGAAAATTCTCCCCATTAATTAGGAAGCTAATTGGATTTTGTGTGTGACCCAATAGGTTCTACCATTCACTAGACATGAGCTCACAACTCCTTATAACTTTTGAATATATTATATTCGTTCTAGTTTAAAATTCTTTTTAAACTAGTCGAGTCAATTCAATTAATCTCATTAATTGAAGAGTATCCAATCTCCATAGTCGATGTCCAACCTCAAGCCCATGGAGCCCAACCAATTGGCCAAAATGAATATTCTAGAGAACCATCATCGCTCTACGTGTGCCATGTAAATACAATCCTTCTGTCTCCTATCTCCCGAAAAAGGTCTAGGATAAGATATTTATCGGCTCTCTATTAGTCTCGATACTATGTTTCTATTCTCAATATTCAAACCCTGTTGTGTGACCTCACCTTTGGAAAACTCTTTTTCCAAATTTTCACACCACCTTGCACAAGGACTTCTGGGAATCGATCATCATAGAACACATAGGAGATGTACCCGCCCTTCACAACAGTGAGGAGTTGGATTCTATCTTGAATCTCACAAACCTCAATGCCAAGTAGCTCATGCCCAAACTCAACCAAAAGACCTACTAGGTGGTCAAAGATAAGTCAAAGTATGAGGATCGAATACAAGATTACCATAGATCCTCAGGCCAAAGGACTATTAATATACACTAGCATAAGCAAGAGAGTTAGCCACTACCGACTTGCCACCTCAGCTATCTAGTGAATTCTCTGGTAGGTTTTTAGTGCGTTGTTCTCTAACATATACCTACTAAAATGTACCCGTATCTCATACAATTGCTTATGGAATGGAGCAATCTCCAACCTTTGGATTTATGCATCATTAGTGCAAGCCTATCTGGATCTTAGATGCCACATCTCATAAGATCCTATGACTTGAAAGTTTTAAGATCACGACTATGTGAGACTTATTCTATGGTCACCAAATCAGGTCCCACAGTCATAGGTGATCTAAGGGCTCCATCCAAATGCTAGTGAAGTCAAACAAAGCATAAGATTAAAGTGGCCATATTAAGAATATCATTCAATTAAGATTATACCACAAGTGAAATAGTTTACAAAGCCAATCTCATTAGCTTGTAGGGCACTATTCCAACAATCTCCTACTTTTCCTAAAGCTAATGCCTTATGGCCTTGAGACCTATCTTCATAAGATATCTTCCAAAGACCTTTAGTTTTTAGAGGTTAATATTTTGGTTCTGCAATATTCTCTTCTAAGGTAACTTTTATCCACTCAGTTGTCACCTCTATCAATTAATATCATATGTCAAATGATAATGCATTTAATGTATTTAGATCACTAATGAGATCTTGTGTCAAGTCCTAAATTTTCTTCCAAAGATAGTTGTAGGCTCATGCATGCTCGGTACTATATCCAACCCAAGGATGACATTTGTATCTAAACACTTTTCTTTTTGGTTTTCAAAACCACTAAGTATTTCACCTTAGTGGTTATCTAGGTCATGGTGTCTAGTTGAAACTCTTCCAACACAACATACCACCATTAAGGAAAAATATATATCCAAAAGTGGATATTAGGTCACCTATATTGGATTGAAAACTAATATCCAAAAACTCCACAAGTTTCAATTCTCCATTACCGCATACTAAAAATAAATCTTTAGTTCTTCTCAATTACTTTAGAATTAATTTTACGGCTAACTAATGACTCTCACTAGGATAGGATTGTAACCTACTTATAACGCTTAGCAAGTGTGCCACATCTGGTTTTGTACATTGAACGGCATAAAATTATGCTCTATGTAGTAGATGCATAAGGTATGTGGGATATTTTGTGTCTCTCATTAACAGTCTAAAAGGCTATAGATTTGGAGAGACTATAATTACATCCCAAAAAGGAGGAATCCCCTCTTGAATTTTTTCATACTAAATCTCTTTAGTATCTTATTCAATGTATGAGATTTGGGAAAGTCCTAGCATTCTCCCTGATCTATCCTAGCATTCTCCCTGATCTATCCCTATAGATATGTATTCTCAATACATATGATGCATTTTCCAAGTCCATCATGGAGAATTGTGTAAATAACCATACTTTAGTACACTCTAACATTCCAACCTCATTTCCAATGAGAAGGATGTCATCAACATAAAGCACAATACTCTATATATTACTCCTATTAGCCCACTTATACACACAAGGTTCATACACCTTTTTGGCAAAGCTAAATAATTTGACTATCTTATCAAAAATGTATGTTCCAAGTTTGAGATGCCAATTAGAGTCCACAAATAGATTTCTAGAGTTTGCAAACCTTTTGCTCACTCCATTTAAATGTAAAACCTTGTGGTTGCTCCATATAAATTTCTTCTTTAATGTCACCATTGAGAAAAGTGATTTTTACATCCATTTGCCATATCTCATTGTCATAATATGCAATTATAGCAAGTAGAATCCGAATGGACTTAGGCATAGTAACCGATGAAAAGGTTTCCTCAAAATCGATACCGAATCTTTGAGTGTAACCCTTTTCCACTAGTAATGCCTTAGAAATCACCACTCCTCCATCTACCCCAAGATTTCGCTTATAGATCCACTTGCAACCAATGGAAACTATTATCTTTGGTGGATCTACCAAAGCCATACTTTGTTTTAGTACATGGAGTCTATTTCGGATCTCATGGCTACAAGCCAATGTCCTAAGTCTATGTCCAATATAACTTTCTCATAGGCCTTCAGATCTCTATCTAATTGACCAATCTCATGAAAAAATCCAAACTCTTTGAGTTACTTCTTGATTAGGTCCGACCCTTTTAGAGGTTGTGTGTGAGGCTCTTTGATATTTATTTGTTTCTACTGCTTGTGGGATTTATTAATCGTCTTGAACTTCACCAAGTTTTATTATAATGCCTTTTCTATCTTATAGAAATTTCTTTTCTAAAAAGGTGGCATTCCTCAAAACTAACACATCTTGTTTCAAGGGATCATAAAACTAATAACCCATAGACTCTCTAGGGTATCCCACAAACTTGCACAAAATAGATCTACTATCCAACTTATCTCCCACTGTCTATCTTACATAGGTGAGAGATCCCTAAACCTTTAGATAATGGTATGAGGGTGGTTTGCCATGCCATATCTCATATGGTATTTTTAGCACCGACTTTGAAGGTACTACTCTTAGTAACTTCACTGATGTCATTAAAGATGTATCCTCAAAAAGAAATAAGCACATCAAAGAAACTCATTATGGAACGTACCATATCCAACAAGGTATAGTATCTCCTCTCGGCTACTCCATTATGTTGGGGTGTGCCAGGTGGAGTCCATTGAGAGAGAATCTCATTCTCTTTTAGATAATCCAAGAATATGGTACTTAAGTATTTTTCCTCTCGGTCCAATCGAAGGGCTTTAATACTAAGTCCCTTTTGCTTTTCTACTTCATTTCTATACTCTTTGAACTTTTCAAAGGCCTCAAACTTGTACTTCATAAGATACCTCTGTCTAAATTGACTATTACCATCAGTGAAAGAGATGAAGTAAGATAGCCTCCTTTTTCACTAACACTTAGTAGTCAACAAACATCCATATAGATCAAATATAAAGGATTTGTGGAAGGCTCCATTTGTCCTCCAAAAGGAGCTTTGGTCATTTATCCTTCAAACAAGATTCACAAGTAGAAAGGTTCTCAATGCTACTAACATTTAGTGCTTTCAATGCTTCTAACTTGTTCATCCTAATGTTTGGAGATATGACCAAGTCTTGTATGCCACATCATGGCATTATATTGGATATCTAATTCTTACTTAGTTGAGAGTGCATTAGTGATGGTTGAGAATCCAATATGTACAATCCTTGGTTAATTATACCATAAGCAAATAAAGAACTCATTCTTTAATGCCTGCAATCTCTCATTTGATATAGGAGGATCAAATCCTTCGCTATCTAAAAATGGAAATTAAAATATTGTTCTCAATAATATATGGTACTATATGACAAAGGTCCAATACAAGTATGAAGTTCTTTAAGTCTAACTTATTGTATGCCTTCAAATTTAGACACAACTCTTGCTCCTTAGCCAAGGCGGTAGATTATGTCCACATCACTCAGTTCTATTCTTTTGTAACTTACAAAGAAAACAACCACATGCAATATCATATATCAATGAGGAAGAATTCATCCTAAATGCACCTAAATAAAGTACATGCCCTTTTTAAAGGTTGCAAGGTATTCCTTGCAGGAGTGCTTCCAATGGCCTATTTTGCCCAAGTAGAAACAAATAATATCGAATATTTCCTCTATGATCTTCTTGACTCCTTTGGATGCCTTTGATAGTTGTTTTCCCATAGAGAAAGAACATTTCTTCCTTTTTATCTCCCTTTCTAGCACCCATAAGGCCCATAGACTTGGAGAGGGGGAAAAGTGTCAAAGGTTGACCCTCATTGTGGTAGTCTTCTTCTAGATCAACACTTTGATCAATAAAACTCAGCAAGGATGTGAGGATCAAATCCTCATAGAGATCATTGTCCATCACTACATTTAAGCTGAAAAGCTTCTCCAAGCCTAATCATCTTTAGACTGTAGTCGATGACACATGACTTTCTATCTAGCCTAGCTTGAAAAGTCTCCTTTGACAACATGAACTTCTCATACCTCGTTTGCTTTACAAATCTTTATAAACTTTAACCAAGGTATAATTCATGTGTCCTTGGCACTTTTAAAGTTTGTAGATGCCATCATAAAACTAAGGGATAGGACGATCCTAAGCTCAATTCGTGAACTTTTCACATGTCTCTAGATCTACATTAATCCTAAAGGGATGAGGAGTACCATGAAATAGGACCTATATTCACTTCTAGGAATTTAGAATAATTTTTGAGGTTAAGTCAATCGTAGAAGTTTGGCCTGGTTGGTTTATTAGTTTCCAAAACGTTGAGTGGAATTTTAACCATTCTTGAGATTTAACAAATCCTCAAAGGCAAAAAAGTGAATATAAGCTTGTGATTTAATTTGATATTAAAACATGCTCATGGTCTTTCAAGCATGTTTTTCTCCTACTATTTTATCAAATCCTTCACCCCCAAGAAAAATTTGAGAAATCATATTTCTTAGTGAAAATCAAGACCCCAATGACTTACTAATAGACCCCCATGATCAAGTGCCATCCACGAGCAATCGAAGGAAAAGCAACTTTTGCTAATTGCATCTCATGTAACTCTTGATATATTTTGCCTCACTTTTCATATAGACTCAGATGACCATGCGTCATTTATACTACTAAGCGTTAAGTCAACCCCACCAATGCATGAGGGTTCTTAAGTCAAAGGTGCATCTTATGCTAAGAGTATGCTCACAGCTTTCCTCCTAAGTGTGATTCTCGTGATTGAGTACATCACACAAAATCAGTAGTATCATCATCGCATACACTATTGGTGGAAAGCTTAGATTAATTAAAACTTTTTTATTTTGTATCCATTTTGCTTGCAAAGATCTCATCACTTTATCTTCTTATTTAAGTTCACTATATCCTAATCATATATCTCATACATCAATAGGATATGAAAAACATAAATAAGTAAATAGCCTAGCATACTCCTAGGGTGGATGACCATGAGCCTAACCAAGTGATGCACTTAGAGCTATATGTGCACACTTCGATTGATTTTAAGTGGATTGAATTAAACTAAACTATTGAATGAGTATATCCCACATATTCATGGGTCTTCAAATGGCCTCTATGCCTCTATTGGACTTCTTGCTCCATACAACATTTACATGAAATGGAAATTCTCACTCCTAGTAGCTCTACTTTCATAACGTTTACAAAATAGAACAAAAGACATGCAAGCCCCATTTAATACAACCTACTTCAACAACTTTGAAATAAATAAAATCAATTTAAAAGGTCCATGATCATCCCCATTCAGTTGTCATTCATTGAACAATTAAATGAACAATAAATAAATCTAGAATTAACAATCAATTCCAACAATTAAATGCTTATCTCATAAACAAATAATTGGAAAAGCATAACACTTATGCCACAAGTTGAAGATCAATTCTGACAAGTTTTAAGAAGCAACAAAAATGTCAAACAACATTTTGAGAACTTGCACAATATTTGTGCATCCATAACATATGGTTTAACATCATTTTTAGCCACTTAAGGAGCCAAAACAATGGCTTAAAATCTGCTCAACCCTCAAAATCTGCTCAACCCTCAAAATCTGCTCAACCCTCAACCTACATCAAGCCGATTTTTAGCTCAATTTTTGTGCACCAAAAATTATAGAACACATTATAAATATTAAGTCACACATTATAGATCAATTTTCAGATCTAAAACTAATTATAAAACTGAAAATTAAAGTGTCCAATCATGCTTCAAAAATCAAGTCTAAGTGAAAATCAAATTCTCTAAAAATCTCCAACCAAACTCCAATCCAATTGGATCCAAAAATGACCAAAACTCTTTCAGCCACATAACAGCATGCAATATCAACATATAACATCAATTAATGCCAAATCAACATTCAATACTAATCACTATGAATTAAAACATACTAACTACATGAATTAACACTTAAATCACATAATAGCATGCTTTTAATTCATCAATCAAGGAGCCACACATAAATCAACTAAATTCTCCAATTCATCAATTGAATTGAGAATATAGTGATCCATATTAATCCATCACATGAATCAATCAACCAAATAAAATCCAAATCTAAACATGATTATGACTCCGATACCACTTAAAAGTAAGATAGGCACTAGGATCTATAATCAAAACTTCAAAACATAAAATAACTAGTGCCTACAAGAAAAATAGGTATCCAATCATGCCTTGAATTCAGATTTAGATAGAGAATTACCTTGATAAGCAAATCTAAGAAGAAATAAGTGAACACTTCACTGGTTCCCAAATCTACCTATTTGTGGCACAATGAAAGGATTGCGACGATCACCCTACAAAATCACCTCCAAATATTCTGGAAACATTCTTGGAGATATACAAGAGATTGGATAATCTCCAATAAAAATTTCATATCGATTGGCTATCTAGATCATCCTGGAGAAAATCGCAAAATCAAACCTTGCGCAAGAAGCTCTCCAAAAATAAAGCAAAGCACGCGTCTTACCTCTATTGAAATAGTCCACACACCAATGAGATCTTCCTAATTCTCTAGTTCATGAGCTGGAATAGAACTAGAGAATTGATGGTAGAGGCTGAATTTTGGGTAGGAAGATGAAGAAAGAAGCTTAGCCTTCAACACATGAAATCCTAGCTTGTAAATGTTTTTGGAGGGAAATAAAGAATCTAATTATTCACACCATTTGTCACGTGCATGACCTCCTCTCTCTATATCTATATATAGAGGTTGAAAATATATGATGCCAAGTTGGTATCACACAATGCATTAGGGGGGATAGCCAAGTGGGCTGGCTTAGGTGGCAAAATTTGAATTTCATTTGCATCTTAATTACATTTGAAATCTCATTTCAAATTAATTAAGATGCCATTTCAAATCTCATTTGATAATTCCCTCCAAAATACATTCTTCCTTAATTAATCAAATTAAACTCTTCAATTTAATTAATTATCCTTTAACTTAACTCTTTAACTCAAACTAGCTTAACTCTTAAGCTAAATTCATTAACTTAACTTTTTAAGTTAACTTCACCAATTGATGGTCATGTTGGCACCGAATAATAAACTCCTTAATTATTGATCACATTTAACTCTTAAATTAGTTGATTAATTTAATACTTAAATTAATCAAGCAAAAATTGACCCACAAAGTTGGCCCCAAAAATTGGTCTACTAGGATACACCATTTTCTAACACCTTAGAAAATTCTCCCCATTAATTAGGAAGCTAATTGAATTTTGTATGTGACCTAATAGGTTCTACCACTTATTGGATATAGGCTCACAACTCTTTGTGACTTTTGAATATCTTATATTCATTCTAGTTTAAAACTCCTTTTAAACTAGTTAACTTAGTTTAATTAATCTCATTAATTGAAGAGTACCTAATCTTCATGGTCGATGTCCAACCTCAAGCCCATGGAGCTTAACTAATTGGCCAAAATGAATATTCTGGAGAACCATCATCGCTTTATGCGTGCCATGTAAATACGATCCTTTCATCTCCTATCTCCTAAAAGAGGCCTAGGACAAGATATTTGTTGGCTCCCCATTAACCTTGATACTATGTCTCTATTCTCAATGTTCAAACCCTGTTGTGTGACCTTACCTTTGAAAAACTCTTTTTCCAAATTGTCACACCACCTTGAGCAAGGACTTCTAGTAATCGATCATCATAGTATACATAAGAGATGTACTCGCCCTTCACAACAATGAGAAGTTGAATTCTACTTTGGTTCTCACAAACCTCTATGCCAAGTAGTTCATACCCAATCTCAATCCAAAAGACCCACTAGGTGGTTAAGGATAAGTCAAAGCAAGAAGACCGAACACAAGATTACCATGGATCCTCAGGTTAGAGGACTAATAATAAGCACTAGCATAAGCAAGAGAGCTAGCCACTGCTAACTTGCCACCTTAGATATCTAGTCGATTCTCTGATAGGTTTTCAATGCATTGTTTTCTAACGTGCACCCACTGACATGCACCCGTATCTCATATAGTTGCTCATAGAATTAAGCAATCTCCAACCTTTAGGTTTATGCATCGTTAGTGCAAGCCTATCTGGATCTTAGATGCCTGATCTTATAAGATCGTATGACTTGGAAATTTTATGATCACGATTGTGTGAGACTTATTTCATGGTCACCAAACCAAGTCGCATAGTTATAGGTGATCTTAGGGCTTAATCCAAATGCTCGTGAAGTCAAACAAAGCATAAGATGAAGATGGCTATATCAAGAATATCATTTGATCAAGATTGTACCACAAGTGAAATAGTTTACAAGGCCAATCTCAATGGCTTGTAGGGCACTATTCCAACAAAATTAACATAAACTAAAAGAAAAGACTAGACAACTTACGATATTGTGCCGGTGGGAGATCAATGTATTTCTGCAACCGTTTGAACGCCATTTTTCTCCAAGGCATGATCCTTACACATAGTGATGGCTAGGTTTTAGAATGGAGCTAATTTCTACTAAAATTTTGTAAGAGTTTGGAAGAGGGATCGAATTGGAAAAAGTAAAGCCAATGTGAATTAGGGATTTGGACTTGCTATTTGGGAGCTTTTGTTAAGAAGAAGCAAATTCCCCTCTTCCCCCCTTAACTGATGTGGCATATCAAATAAGGTGATAGGTCGCGTGACCAATTTTTATTGACATGGCAAATGACCATGCAAATGCTTACCACCTGACGTAGGAAAAAAGTGGTCTAGATTTGCCAACCAAGAGCCACATAGGAAAAACATAGCTAATGATGTACTTTCTGGTGACCATTGTCCTAAATTTTTTGTTATTAAAGAATTTTGGTCCTATAATGCTTCGCCCATAGTTCGTGCCCTCTTTTGCCAAAAGGGTATTTCTACAATCCTATTTTTGCAATTTTTCCTTTAATTTATGTGTCATCTCCTATTTTATAAAAATATACATATTCAAGAAAATTCTTTTTAGGACATTTTTGGATATTTGAGGACATTTATTGAATATTGTAAGCGCAAATTTCTTTGTTTGCAATAAATAAAATTACAAGATAAGAAAAATTTATACAAATAAGAATGAAATTCAAACTTATCAATAATCTCTAATATAATCCTCTGATTCTTTTTCGTCAAATATGATATTGAAATTTGATGAGCTCCATGATGAATGCCTCAAAAATCATGGATTTCCTTGAATTTAATTTGAAATAACGCCAATTTGAGGGCTTCACACCTTAATCTCAAATCAAACCCCAAAAATATATGAGCTTCGCGAAGAATGCTTTGAATGTCATGGATCTCCTTGAATTTGATTGAAAGAATTGCTGAACTCCTTCAAAGTTCCTCTCACTTGCTAGAATTTATGTTGTATCTTGAATTAGCCCTAATCACTCCTCATTATATAGATGTTTGATGGGCAACTTCTAGGTTGATTTGAATTTCTTTGATGTCCTTCAAAGTTCCTCTCACTTGTTGAAATTTGTATTGTGTCTTGAATGAGCCTTAACATCCCCTTTTATATAGATATTAATGGGAGACTTTCAAGTTGATTTCAACTTCTTTGATGATTATCTATTTTATAAGATAATATCAAATATCAAGAGATAGTATCAAATATCTTTAATTTAATTAGTCCATAGGCATAGACACTTTATTTTTTATACTTATCACTATTTGATTTGAGTATAAAATAAATATTATAATATTAATTAAAATTAACTGTTTATCTTTGGGAATTAAATTTAATAAATTCCAAGATAAATTAAAATTTTTGAATTAATAATTAGCATATTATTTTATATGTATCACTTTCCAATTGTGCAAAAATTGATATGTCTGCAAATTCTCCCACTTCAAGACTTGGCGAAAGATATGTCAACCATCCATGAAAGAGGCAAGATTTGAAGTATTTAAGAAGCTTCTTTTTTTCTGCCTTTTTCTTAAATTTTTACATATGATTGCAAGAAGAAAATCCTTCAAGCATTTTGTTGCCCAATAAAAGGGTTAAGTCATAACAAAATTCAAAGTAAATATCCTTTTGAGGGAAGTGCCATACACAGTTTATACTTATGTGGACCAAGAGTAACATGCAATTTAGAGAGCATATTTAATTTTAATAGACATTTTATACTCACGTCAAGGAGTCTATTTGAATTTAATTAACAATTTATACTTATGTCATTGAGTTTACCTGAATTTGACTTAATAGACAGTTTACACTCTTATCTAGAAGTACATGTGGAGACTTCAATTTAAAGATCTTAGATAATTTACGCTCATATTTAAGAGTATTATTGATTGTTTAGACTCTTATCAAGAAGTACATTGGGAGACTTTGAATATTTAGATAGTTTATACTCATATCTAAGACTCTTATTGACAGTACAAGCTCTTACGAAAGAACACATATGAGACTTTAATTTAAAGATTTTTAAATAGTTTGTGCTCATATTTGGAAGCATTATTGATAGTTTAGACTCTTATCAAATGAGCATTTATCGCATGAAGACTTGAGCTTTGGACTTAAAATTTTGAGTCTTTGATTTGGAGATTTAAGGCTATGTTCTCCTCCATTTTTCCAAGATATTTTTTAACTCCCAAAATATACCCAAAATACATACACATTCTCCAATCTTTCTCATAAAATATAAAAAATGTATACCTAAAAAACCCTTCCCAAAATAATCTCAAAATAACCCAACCCTACCTTGACCCAAGTTGTCTCCCACTTTCCTTTTCTCCATCGTTTCACTCACCCACCCCAGCACAATGTTTTCTTTCCTTTTCTCTATTTTTTTCTCTATAATAGAAACATTGTCTCCCTCTTCCCTCCTCCTTCGTCATAGTTTATTTTCATTTTTTTCCATACTTTTAAGGCCACCTATCCGAATCTAGTACTGGATTTGTTAAAAATGACTTTTTATCCATAGTTAAACTCTAGGTCTATGGAATTTGGGGCTAGACTCATTGTAAAATGTGTGGATGTTTATTTTAGCATTGAGGTAAGTCGTAGTTGTCTAAAAAAAGACTTGATATATGTTTTTTAGGCTTAAACAAAATGGCTACTTGTTAATCTTTACCTCTGTATTTACGACTTCATTCTGACAAAACCCTCTCCCCGATGCATTTTGTATGTGTCATTTTCATGCCATCTGTGTTGTTGCTATTGATGTCGGCCGAAAGCCTTCACCCAAAAGCCTCTAGGCATTCTGAGTAGGTTCCTTCAACCATTTTACAAAGATGATTCCACTTTATGTTTACCTTACTATTTTGACCTATGAACCTTTATATTATTTTGAGTCTTGAGAGTGGTTCGATGGTTTTGTCCTCCTTGTTCTTCACATGCATGCAAAAATCTTGATAGGTTATTTTAGTGTGCAATTTATTTATGGGGGTCTGAACTTATGGTATTAATATATGATTACTATATTTTGATAATTTGTTAGTTGATTTAGTTGGGAATGGTTTGTGCTTTGGGCTAACTTTTTCAAAACTTTTGAAGATGAATTAGATTGAAATGTGATTTAAGTGTCTTTTAACTAATTGCATGTCGCTTTGGGGCTTGATTATGCACATATACATTACCATTGTTGGGTAATTGTATTGAGGATTATTTTTCTGTTTGGGGAATCAGTCTTATTATGGTATTATGATGATATGTGTGTCAATTATTTCAAATGGTGTGAACTAAATTCCCTATCTACATACTAGCTTAATTTTTGGTTCTTTAACAAAAGTTGACAAAACATAGTGTGTTCTATTACATTCAAAATTTTTGTGGAATTGGAAATGCAATCAACTCCTTCAATCTGTGAACTAAAGTTGCATTGTATGTACTTTTACTTACCATTCCCAAACTCATTATCTTCCATTCCCAAACTTACTTTTTCCCCATTTCACGCAACAGACACCACACTCTATTTTAAATATCAAATACACTACACACACTTGCACAACGGCTAGGAGAACATCATTATTCTATTGGGACAATTTAGGGGCTTCCAATTGTGTGGAGGTTGATTCTAAGAGGGAAACTTTGAAAGCTTCTTCTATGTCTTCTACTTTCAGCACGATTATGAGTCATAGTTATCTATTTTCCTAATTTACAATTAGCAATCTGTGCTGTGGAAATTAATTCTTGTTTAATGCTCTATGTGTTACATGATTGTCAACTCTGTGAACTATATGCTACTTTAAGGGCAGTTTGATTGAATTCTAGTCTTTATATTGAACTAGGTTTCATATGTTATACTTTAATTCATTTGTTCCTTTCCAAGTTGCTTGCTAAGGTTTGATAATTGTTAATTATTAATCCAAAGGTGCCATGCTTGGGGTTTCTCTACCAATTGAGTAGAGAAGTAAGTATACCTCCAAGGTGACTAATAACTAATTCTGTTGGAGACGACTTTAGTCTTCAATTTTTGAGATTCACCTTCTTAGTGACACTTCATACTCTCTAATACAATAGTTGGTGTTAAAGAGACATTAACTGTTGAGTTGAAATGCACAATCATGTGTGCTTACAAGTCTCTTTAAGCTAATAGGCATTTTAGGGGCTTAGGTATTGAATGTTGAGTGCTAAGTCAGTTTAGTTATCACTCCATATCTCGTATTGTTTAATTCCCATATTCAATGATGTTGGATCCTTCAGTCTACATTTTGTAGTAGCCCATGTAGGGTGTATGTTGGAGGCAGCTACTGTTGAGTTCAAATGCATAAACATGTGTGCTTACAAGTCTCTTTAAGCTAATAGGCAGTTTAAGGGCTTAGGTATTGAATGTTGAGTGCTACGTCTTTATAGTTATTGCTCCATATCCGACATTGTTTGAGTCCCATATTCAGTGATGCTAGATCCTTGAGTCTGCATTGGTAGCAGTCCACGTGGTGTGTATATTGGTGTCCTAATGGTAATATGTCCTGTTGTGGGTTTCATGTGCAGCTGGTAATTAGCTACCAGTGAGTATCATTAAATTCCAAATATGCATTTCCACACTATTTTGGGTAGTGGATGGCTATTTCTTCATATTGTGGAGTAGGTTAATTCATTGTAGGTCATTTTGGGGGTGCTTTCATTCTTTGTGGCATAGTCTATATAGGTGTCAAAATGCATTTGAAAGTTTGTCAAAGTCATTTGTAAGGTGTTTTGAATTGTGTATATGGAGTGATAACACAAATGTCATAAGCGAGGGATTGCACAACAAGGTAATGTAGTATTCATTGCATTATCTCAAGCAAACCTTACCACATTTGGAAGAGGCATGAACTGATCACATTTTGTTCTTCATTAGCAGACAGTCCAAATTGAACTTTAGTCACCATTATGTTCACGTGCAGCTACTTCATTCCAGTTTATGCTTAGGATTAGATATGTTGTAATTATATGTGAATAGGACTAGTACGGTGTATTAAAAGGATAGTTGTAACAGATTTTTTTACTTTATTTCATTTTTTTAGTTTACTTATGGTATAAGCTATTGTTATGTACTATTGTTTTCAATTATGAGGTGGATCTTTGGTCATATGCATATTATAACTCAATTTATTGTATGGTATTCATATGCTATTCTTTATTTTGTTCCAATTAATTTTTAGGCATTTTTTATTGGAAAATCCCCTCTAAATGTGAAATAAATTCACTGTTTATTTCTAAGTATTGCTTGAGTCATGTTAATCGAATGGGAATGGTGAGTTTGGCAACAAATTTTATAAGTTTAACTATTATGTTTAATAAAATATCTATTAAATTATAAAAATAATTTTCTAAACTTAATTTATAAATTTATATTTTATAAGGTAGTTTCTTAAGAATCCCAATTAATGCTTTTATAAGTTGGTTCTTGAACATACTTTGAGTTTTGAAAGACGTAACAAAAATGTTATAAAATTAATTAATATGAGGGGTAAAAATAATTTTAAAAATTTTACATACATTATAAAATTTTATAAAATTAAATTCTAAAAATAATTTATATAATTTTAATTCAAAAGTAGGTTTTTAAACAACCCAATTAGTGATTTTGTAAGTAGGTGCTACTTCATCTGTTGACTTTGGAAAGATGTAACAATATCTTATAAAATTGTTTAATATGATGGGTAAAAATAATTGGGAAAATTTAATGTACTTTATAAAATATATTAAAAATTATTTATAAAATTAAATTATAAAATTTTAATTGGGACAATGAGGTTCTTAAACATCCCAATTTATGATTTTATAAGTGGGTTTTTAAACATCCTTTGAGTTTTGAAAGATGCGACAAAATCTTATAAAATTAATTGATATAAGGGGTAAAAATAAATTAAAAAATTTTAGATACTTTATAAAACTTTTTAAAATTAATTTCTGAAATGAATTTATAAAGGAGGTTCTTAAACATCCCAATTAATGATTTTATAAGTAGCATTTTAAACATCATTTGAATATTTATTTATCAAATAGAAATCTTATAAAATTAATTAATATGAGGAGTAAAAATAATTTTAAAAAATTTATATACATTATAAAAAATTTTAAAATTAATTTATAGAATTGTATTTTAAAAGTAGGTTCTTAAACATCTCAATTAATGATTTCGTAAGTAGGTTCTTAAACATTGTTTCAATCTTTATTTGTCAAATAGAAATCTTATAAAATTAATTAATATGAGGGGAAAAAATAATTTTAAAATATTTATATACTTTATAAAAAATTTTAAAATTAATTTATAAAATTTTTAACTTACAAGTAGGTTCTTAAACGTCCCAATTAATGATTTTATAAGTAGATCCTTAGACATTGTTAGTAAAATTAATTTATCAAAATTTTATAAAGTTTATAAATTTTTTTAAAACTATTTTGTAATGTGAATTTATCAAATGTTATTTTATAAAATTAAAATTATAGTGTCCTTTGTAGTATTCTATTTTGATCATAGTCGCTAACAAACTTGTGTTGATTACTATTATTAGGGGGGGTAAATTTTTCATGGAAAAAAAACGGCACTCAAATTTCGGTATTAGAACTTGTGTTTTTTTAATATGTAATGAGTAGTTTTAACATTTATACTCACACTTTATTGACATTAACATTAGTCTCAATATAAGAATATCAATTTATTCTTCAAAAATATGACATGGAACTTAGATGAATCCACATAGGCAAGCATTTTCTAATAGGTCCACTCGCAGGCATTCAAGGACGAGTAGCACGAGTTGGACCCTTGAAATTGAGAAAATGTTCATTGAGCTATGCTATAAAGAGTTCATTAATAGTCAGCTACTAACTACTACCTTCTTGACCTTTACTTGGGGAAGAATTTGCAATAAGTTGAATGCATGTACTCATTGCCAGTATGAGTACACAATTTAGCAGTGCAAAACTAAATGGAATTGATTTTAGATGGCGTAGTGCTTATTTCATCAACTAGTCACTAAGGAGATAGGTTACGGTTGGGATTATGAAGGGAACATTGTAATAGGCTCCCCCACTCACATTCAACATTAAATCTCGATAATTTCTATTGTTTCTGTCTATTACTGCGTTATCATTTACCAAGCCTCCTATCTTTGTCACACATTATTTTGACATTATTTTTAATTGGGTAGGAGCATCCAAATAATGCACACATTATCTAACATAGTCTACCACATTATGATTACTAAACAAAGATGTTTTAAAGTTCCATGGTAATGGGTTCACAGTCTTAATCATCTTCACAACTGATTGATCCTTTTAACAAAGATAAGGTTCCTAGCATGAATGTAAATTCCTATAAGGGTAGCTGTTCTAGAATTTCAAGCAGTCGAGGTGATGAGTTGACAAACACAGTTGGTACCGCTAAAGGTTCTTCATATAGAAGAAAAGTCACACCACAAGTAGAGAAGAAAACCCATTTGGCTGAGCACTTGCAAGTAGGATGACTTGATAGACGCTAAGTCCATGAAGATCGAGACAGATGCTGAAAAGTCAATAGAGAATCACATTGAATCACTCTGATCAATGGAAGGGCTTCTCGATAGCCTTTTTGCAAAAGCTATAAATGTATTAAAAAGTGCCAATATGCATTTGTTCTTCACTCGTCTCAACGATCATGAGAAGCAAATTTAGGTTAAGTCCTTAAAGTTTATGTGAACATCACCCCATATGTGCCCATGTTATTGATGCATTGCTAGCTTTTTGTCATTGCTTATGAATGTTTATGTGATTTGTGTCCCTCAGATTCTTTCATTTTATGCATTTTATTCAATCCTTTCAAACATTATCATTCATCTACATATTGTATTTCCTTATTAACATTACTATTGTACAATCTATTTGCCACTTACTAGGTCTTTCTTTCATATTTATGTTACAATATTCCTTTTAGTTGCCTAAGTATAAACTCGTATAGTGAACAATTTATTCATTCAATTGATACAGTATGACAAGTGCTTCAAGATTAATGCATCCTCTTACAAAAAGTGAAAGTGACAATAGTCTAGGTACCCCACGGAGTAAAATTTTGGATAGAGCTGAAGAGTTATTTTTCATCACTGAGACTATTACACAGAATATAGCCTCACAAAGGATACCTTGCAAAAACTCTTGGATGCAAGGCTAACTGGGTGGTTAAAATATTGAATGCTTACCCGCAAAGGTTTTACGATAATATTCGCATGACCAGACCCATATTTGACACCATGGTTGACTTAATGATGTCTCATAGTCTACTAAGATAAAATGTACAATCACATATGTCTGTCATTAAGGGGCTCACCATGTTCATGCGGATGGTAAGAATGCATGAAAGATAACGTAGTACCATGGATAGATTCTAACATTCCCTATCAATATAAATTGCCACATAAGAAGAGTGTTGCACGCACTGGTCTCCTTGGCACCTGAGATTATATCTCAACCATGATTCAATGAAGTTCTACCTTAGATAAAGTTGAATCTTGATTTTTATCCTTATTTTAAAGTGCGTTTTAGGTGACCAGAGTACTATCTCTTTAATTAATACAAATATCCTCATAACTCGTTATGCTTAAATACATATTAGTAATATAGGGAGCCATTCAACCAATTGATGGCACTCTAATCACGGCATGGGTCCCACATCATCAACAAAATGCATAAAGGCCATGCAAGGGGCATACTTGCCAAAACATTCTTGCTATATATGATTTTGACCTTATGTTAACGTATGTAAATGCCCAATGGGAGGGCAACACAAATGATTCACGAGTGTTGCTCACAACAATTCAAAATGACCCATGGTTCCCATTTCCTCCACTAAGTGACCTATTATATTCCAAGTACTCATGTTATGTCATTCCATTATGAGTTCCCTCTAATAATTGTCATATGATTCAAATTATGTCATTATTCGCCACTTCAGAAAAGTACAATCTTGCCAATGCAGGCTTTACAAACTACATGTACTTTCTCACACCATACAGACAGTCGTGCTACCATTTGGAGGAGTTCAAAAATTATGTGGTATACAATAATCTTAGAGAGATATTTAATCACACATATTCTAAACTGAGGAACCACATAGAGCATTTATTTGGGGTTCTTAGAAAGAGGTTCCCTATTCGCACTTAGGGTATGCCTAACTACTTCATCAATCATCAAATGAACTTGGTCATTGCTTGTTGTGTTTTACACAATTTTATTTGTAAGTTCAGTCGGGATGATTAAATTTTTAATAAGCCATTGACTAAAAAAGAGATAGACTAGCATACCTTTTACCACATGGGTCATTCAAGTCAAGAAGAGATCAATGCACATGCTACTTTTAGGGACGAGATAGCAATGCAATGTGGAACAATAGTAGGACTAGACATAATCACCTAATATTATTTTGTGATGGCAAACACATTTAACTTTAGAAAGTGTTTGTGTATTAAGTATTATATAGTTCCTCCTATAGTGTACTTTTGATGTGTTTGATGTTCTACACATTTATGTGTATTTTAGATATGGTTTGTTTGTTGTGTTGTGTTGATGCACTATTGTACATTGTGTGATTACATGTATAGTATATTTTGTTTTCATTTATCATAATGATCATCAACATATTGTATGTAGCTTGTTTGACTTATGTTAACAGCGATGGGTACACACAACCCTCTCTTTTATGCTTGCAAAGTAGGACCAATGAGGGTATTTATGGCTAAGACACTTGCAAATTATGGTGGATTTTTCAATAGATGTCCTATGGGGGGAACATGGAAGTTTATTCATACGGATAGACTCATGGTCTCAAAGTCGATAGGCTAGCAGACATGTAGCATCACTTTCTTTAGTGGAGCGCAGTCTCAATCGAAGGTGGTAGTTCTGCGCAACCATTGTCAGTAAGTACACTTGTGCGGAGCGACTTGCACAGGGGACCCAGTATTGATACATACTTGGGACGATCGCATGTTGTATTTGTTGATTTCACTGGATCATCACCAGTACTCCCATTATGTGGATATCTTATTTCTATCATTCTTGTGATTTTGGTCCTTCTAGTTGTTGTACTTATTACGTTACTAATGGCATGAATTTTTATGTTGTTATAAAAAATATCAAAAATGTGACTAATGTTTGATGAGGTCACAAATGGAATCGAACATTAAGAATAGAAACATAGTATTGAGGCTATTAGAGAGCTGACAAATATCTTGTCCTATGCCTCTTTCGGGAGACAGGAGATGGAAGGACCGTATTTGCATAGTATGCAAATTCTAGAATGGTTCTTAAAAAGCATTCATTTCGGCCAATTAGTTGGACTCCATGGGCTTGAGGTTGGACATCAACCATGAAGATTAAGTACTCTTCAATTAATGAGATTAATTGAATTGAGTCGCTTAGTTTAAAGGAGTTTAAACTAAAGTGAATATTTGATATTCCAAAAGTCACAAGGAGTTGTGAACCCATATCTAATGAATAGTAGAACATAATGGGTCACACACAATGCCAATGACATGGTCTATTGAAGGAAGGAAATCGATTTTTAGAGGAGGCAAAATTATAATCATTTTAACTTGATCAATTTAATTATTAAATTGATCAAATTAATGTAAGAGTTAAATTAAGATCAATGAATTAAAGATTAATTGATTGATGTCACATGACTATCAATTGGTCAAAACTAATTTAAGAGTTTCATTAATTTTGACTAGCTTAAATTGTTAAACTTTTTGACTTAAGAGTTAAGTTAAACAATATTAATTAAATTAAAGTATTTAATTTAATTAATTTGAAGAGACAATTTTTGGGAGAATTATTAAATGAAGAGTTCATTTAATAAGAATTAGAATTTAATTACAAGACATTTCATTAGATGAAATTTGCGCTTCAATTATATTCACTAATCACTAGTAATGGCCACCTAATCAAGGGACACTTGGCATCACCTCCTTGTGGGAGGTGTGTGACCACTCCTATATATGAATATGGTAGAGTGGCTGGCCAAATGCATTTGAGGTGTGCACATTTTGTGTGATTTTTTCCCAACAAAATTGTGCAGTGGGAATCTAAATTGTTAGCCTCCTATTACTCTCTCCTTCTCCCTTCTTGTTCCATCTCAATATTCCCAGCCTTCTTCCCCTCATTCTTTGCAAATTTTCCAACCTTTCTATAGAGAATAGGCCATAGATTTGGTGTGTGGACGTTTGCATTACAGGCACTCTATTTTGGTTGCTTTTGCTCTTGACTAGAGTAGTTTTTGGCAATCAATTTTTGCTTCTTTTGGGAGTACCTCTAGGTTCTGATTGATATGAAATTTGTACTGAAGAATTTTCAAAGGGTTAAGGAATTCTAGTAAAAATTTAGCCAAAAAAAGGAGTCAATCTTGGGAAAAATCAGTGGTGATTCTGCTATAGTAGTGAAGAGCCTGTTTAACGGTTGAAGAGAGTTTTCTTGCTCTTCAAATTTTTTGCTTTCACCTAGGTATTTTTCTTTTCTAAATCTGAATTCTATGTATGTCAAGATCCCTGTGGTGTTGTGTAGGCTAGTTTATTTAATTATTTTTTTGAAAATATTTGGATCCTAGTACTACACAAACCTTCAGATAGGGCATGAGTGGATGGTCAAGTAAGCACATTGCATGGGCTTAATCAATAATTTAGGAGACCACATAATTTTGCATCCATTGGTGCCAGCGAGGTCAGCACTGTGCAGTGCAAACCCCGCAATCGAACATCCCAATAGTAAATCACTTCATATGAACATGTTCGAACTACCTTATGGTATTGTAAGTTCAAACATGAACCACCTCAATGTTATCACACTAGTAAAATAAACTTGGGTTTGACATTGGATAAAATTGATTGTGTCATGGTTAGGCATTACCTTACCACTTATCAAGTAACATTTTATGTATTCCATATAAATAAATATTCTCATTAATACAAAGTAAAATCATTA
>JACGDI010005411.1:1655781-1676187 GCA_014898725.1 Jacaranda copaia | reverse complement strand
ACAGAAATTTTTTTTAAACTGCTTAAAAAATTATATATAAATTAACATAATAATTATACACCGTGTGAAGTTGTAATGTAACTATGTGAATTAATTACATTAATTTGATTATTTATCTTCCTTTTCACTACATCAATTTAAACTAAATGTAACATACATAAGTTAATGCCTATTAATTTATTTAACTTAATAAATAATTAGATAACATATTGGGCTTGATTATCTATTGCATATTTCAATAAATATAATAATTAAATAATTTAATAAGTTACAACTAAAATATTTTGGGGTTATTAATAAATTATATATATTATGAATTCATGTAATAAATAAATTAATTTAACTAATTAATCTATGCCATGTAATCAATTAATTAATAATATCTGTCATCTACTTAATCAAATATATTTATACATATATATACTGTTAATTAAATATAGTTAAAAGCAAAATTAATTTGCTTATTAAAACCTATTTAATATAAAGTTCCCAAATAATTATATGTTTCATATAATTAATTAAATATATATATATATATATATTGTTGATTTAATAAAGGTAAAAGCCAAAAATATTTTGCTTATTAGTATGTAGTTTAAGTCTTATTAATGAATATATTTTCCAAAGTAAATTACATCATATGTTATTTGTACATTTACAAAAATTAAAAATATCAAAATATATTAATTATACATCAATTCATTACAATCATTTTATCAATCATTACATTCATTTATATATATGCACATCATCGAACTACAAATATACATATATATACTACATAAGGAAAAAAAAATCAATTTCACCACACAAACCCAATAAAAAAAAATAACTGATTTGATATTTATAGTAAAATTTATCTCCTTCCAAAACAAAAGAAAACAAACAACTCATTCTCCATTTATTTTACATGTTTTCCCCAAACAAAAGGAAATGGTCGACACTTTCTCCAATCTTTTTTCCAAAAATCCATTCTCCCAAAATATTTTTCCAAAAATATAGATAACATTAGAGAATAGGCCCTAAAAATTTGAATCTTGGAATTTGAGACTTAGAGACTTGAGCCTTTGACTTGAAGACTTGGATACTTGAGTCTTAAACTTGAAAACTTGAAGACTTGAGTCGTGGATTCAGCGATTTGAAGACTTGGAAACTTGGAAATTTAGATTTAGATACTTGGGGGCTTGAAAATTCTAGATAGTTTATACTCTTATTTAGGAGTATTATTAACAGTTTAGGCTCATATTGAGGAGCATATGTAATTTGAAGGTGAAAATTAATTGCTCCCAATGTCTTCATCATCATCAGCACCACTTGAGTCTTCTTATTTATCAAAATCCGTGCTCATTTCAATATTATGTGCACAAGTTGCCAAATTTTCAATAACTTTTGGTTTAATTCCTTAAAGTATGTAGCAAAGATTCCAATGCATTCCTTAGATACACATCTCAATTGATGAAGCCTCCAACAATTGATTCTTGTAATTAAGATTCAAATTTCTCCAGTGATTAATATAGTTAATGATAGGTTTTTCTTTCCACTGGCAAGAGTTGGTGATTTCAATCATGCTGACTGGCCTTCAAATGCTGTAGAAACGATTAAGGAACTCTTGTTCCAGTTGCCCCCAACTCCCAATAGACCCTGCCTCCAAGTCAATATACCAATCAAAAGCATCATTTAATGATCGAATAAATTGGTTGACTAGATTATCTCCACATGTCCCAACATTATTACAAGTCTCAATGAAATGGGCCACGTGCTACTTTGGGTTGCCCTTGCCATCGAATTGCTAAAACTTAGGGGGCTAGTAATCAATTAACATCTTCAAGTTGTCAATCCTTTGAATAAATAGCTTGGAGTAAATCATAGACAACTTGGAACTTTCATCAAGCTTGTATTTGATGGTTTTCATGATAAACTCCTTCAATAGGTTAATGGGACTAGTCCATCAATGGAAACTTGTAGTTTTTCATTTGCAATTTTTTCATTTTCAACTAACTGCTTCTTTATGCATGTTTTTCCTTCACCTAAGCCTTAATTTGTTTCTCCACCATGCAACTTGCATCAAGATTTTCCACTTTGCTCATCGATTTGGAGATTTGAATGTCTCACTCTTGGACATGCTTCATGAGTCCCTTAATAGCCTTCGCCAGATTTGCAATTTGTTTCTCCAATGTTGTAGCACTTGTTGCCATCATCGTCACCATGTTTGATGTGATGTTGAGCAAGGAATGGATAATGCATATTCTTCCTTTGAGTTTCTACCATCTTTATTTATATTAATAAAATGCAACAACATCTTTTCCACAGCAAGCGAAGGAGCCACTTCTAAAGATGATTGCAGCTTCTTAGACATACTTCTTGTGATGACACCAATACTTTTTGCTCCAATATTTGAGGAATTTGAGGCAGTAATTTTCAATATTACAGTCATGTAGGTAGCCATTTGATACTTCAATCTTGAAGAAAGGAAGAGATGAGAGGTAGAGATCGTCCCACTATACATGCCAAAAACATGTAAGCACAAATTTCTTTGTCTGCAATAAATAAATTACAAGACAAGAAAAATCTATACAAAAAAGAGTGAAATTCAAACTTATCAATTGTGGATCTAATCTCTAATCTAATCCTCTGATTCTTTCTCTCCAAATAAGATCTTGAAATTTGATGAGCTCCACAATAAATGCCTTGAAAATCCATGATTTTCTTGAATTTAATTTGAAATAATGCCAATTCAAGGACTTTACATCTTAATCTCAAATCAAATGCTAAAAATATATGAGTTTCGTGAAGAACGCCTTGAATTTTATTGAGAGAATTGCTGGGCTCCTTCAAAGTTTTTCTCACTTGCTGAAATTTGTGTTGTGTCTTGAATGTGCCTTAATCGCCCCCTTTATATAGATATTTGATGAAAGACTTCTAGGTTGATTTGAACTTTTTTTATGATTATCTCTTTAATAAGATAATATCAAATATCAAGAGATAATATCAAATATCTTTGATTTGATTTAATTAAAAATAACTATTTATCTTTTAAAATTAAATTTAATAAATTTCAAGATAAATAGAAAATTTTAAATTAGTAATTAATATATTATTTTATATGTATCATTTTTTAATTGGACAAAAATTGATATTTCTACAAATATTTATGAAAAACTAATGATAACATCTTGGCTTGGTTTTATATAGAGCATCAGATAAACCTAAAATTATTTGAGAAATTCTTATTCGGTGTCTTTTACTTTTGGGTTCACATAGGCCTCAAAATAGTCAACATGGTGCAATATTAAAATTATTTATATAGGTACATATTATATATATATAACTCTCTTTGTATTTTGTTATTTTACGACTAGACAATTATGCACATAATCAATTTGATTTAATGTTTGAATTTTATTTCTTAGAAACGCTAGGGATGGAGTGAATCAGTTCACAATTCTTATAGCCCATTTCCAACCCCTCAATTTGGCTCGTTTTATAGAGATTCATTTATTTTTCCTTTAAAGATAAGTCAACACGTCGAGCATAATTCGAGATCTTCCCTATGTCAATTGATAAAATTCAATTTTTCAATATTTTGGGACAGTCAAACACTTCAAAAATAATGAGGTTGGAAATATAATTGAGATGTGAGGGGGGGGAAAGGCGCTGAAGGAAGAAAGCGATGGATTGCACAAGCATAAGTGCATTGGGCCATTAAGTCCAACGTTTCTATGTTTTAGTCCTAATGAGTTTAGGACTTCCCTCCCTTTTGTTCTCAGTTTGGAAATCTCATTTTCATTTGGGCCTAAATTTAATTTGAATTCATTCAATTTAACTCTTATATTCTTGTGGTCCAACCAATTGGTTTCACCAATTAATTATTTTTTCCTTTCAAAATAAAATAAATTTTATTTATCAAAAAACATTACATAACACTTCCACAATATGGGGGATAAGATTATAGTTCCAAACCCCATGATCCAACATAGAACCCGAGACCATTACAATAGCATGGGCCTAAATTCTTAAAGAAGAATTAGCTCTTCTTCAAATTTTATTTATCAAGTATCATTACGTAACGCTTCCACAATATGGGGGATTAGATTATAGTTCCAAACCCCATGATCAAACATAGAACCCAAGGCCATTACAATAGCACAGGCCACTAAATTCACAGATCTTCCAATGTAAGAAATTTGAAGAAGAGCTAATTCTTCTTTAAATTTTCTGCAATCATCAATAATTAAACCAAAAGAAGAGAAGTACTCTGCATTACCATTTATCATCCTAACCACTTCTCGCGAATCAAATTTTAGGATCACTCTCTAAAATCCTGGTTGCTTTATCCAGCTCAATGCTTCATGAATTGCCGAACATTCAGCTAGGCACACTTCAAGCATTCCTGGAAACCTCATGCAGTGTGCACTAATGAAAGAACACTTAAAATCTAGCACAACCCACAGCACACCAGCTGCACCTTTATTCTTGAAGATAGCAACATCAACATTAATTTTAATCCACCCATCTGCTGGCTTAGTCCATGCTTGTTGCCTTGATTCCTGGCAACGGCTGTCAACAGCCGCAACTCCTCGGTCTTGAGCCTATCTCCACTGGGTCAGTGATGAAATGCCAAACTAAAGCATGTCATTCACCAGCCTTGCTTTCTCCTTCCACCCCACATTGTTTCAGTTCTTCCAAATAATCTAGTAGATCATCAGCGCCAATTCAAACGAGTCAGTCGAGCATGATGAGCATATCAATTTAAACTAGCGCCTTGCCAGGTTGCTTGAGCCTCAAATAAACCCAACACTTGAACGGGACCTGACTTCCTTAGCCACAAGGCAGTCAACAAGTATATACAAATTTGATTCATCCTCCATTCCACAGATCGGGCAAATGCAATCAACATCAACATGTTTATCATGTAATCTGATTTTTGTTGGCAGGCAATTTCGTGATGATCTTTAGGCCAGAATCTTGACTTTTGAGGCAACCAACACTTTCCATAATTTCTTCCAGAGAGCTGGTCGATCACTTTGCATACAATTGAAAAGAGTTAAATACTTATAAGCACTTCTAATCAAAAATTTGTCGGATTTCTCTTTACTCCAGTACCAACAATCATCTGTGTAAGCCAGACTAATCAGAATCTGACAGCCGGGCTCCTTATCACTTTCATTGAACGTTGAGTCAATAATTTCAATGTTCTCCTTATTTCTGTTCTGATTCATTAAATCCACCACCCTCATGTTTCTCTTATTCTCATCCATATTTGAAGTGATATGTAGGTTCACGTCGTGTGGTAGCCACGGGTCTGTCATAGTCTTTATGTTGACTCCACTGCCTACTCTCATTCTACAAGCCTCCTTGGGCAGACATTGTGCTGCCATGAGACTTCTCCATACATAACTTGGATTTGATCTAATTCGAGCTTCCAGTAGAGAAGATCGAGGGAAATATCTGGCCTTAAGGATTCTAGCAACCAGCGACGATGGTTTCATTATAAGCCTCTAGATTTGTCGTCCCAACGTCGCCAAGTTGAATTCATAGACTTCTCAAAAGCCAAGGCCTCACTACAGCCTTAGGATTACTCAATTTATCCCAACTAAGCCATCTAATTCCGTTGTTGTCTGGTACCCCAGAGTTCCACCAGAACTCATACATCATTCTTTCAAGGTCCGAACAGAGATCAAAGAGGTAACAAATTCACATTCATCTCACAATTAGGAACCGCTTGAGCTACTGATTTTAGAAGGATCTCCTTACCTGCTCTTGACAAAAACTTCCTGTTCCATCCCCAGATTCTTTTCCAGACTTTCTCACAAATGAACGCAAAAACGTCCTTCTTTTTTTTTTCTCTACAAATGCTGGGAGTCCCAAGTACATATTCTATCCACCATTCTCAAGAAATTCCAAGTATAGTACACACCTCCTCCTTTTAAATCTGACTCGTGTTGGGTTAATATTGGATAGATCCGAAAAGCAACATGAAAATTATGAGTTGATTCAGGTTGGATTTCAGGTTACCTGATAATAACCCGATAACACAATAATAATCCTTTATTTTTCGCATTTTTAAGTAATAATTTGTTATTTTTAAACAATTTAACTCTAAATTGATTTATAAAAATTATTAATTATTATTTACTACGTAAATTTTGACTACTTGGTAATATTGGGATGATTATTAATCATTAAATGGGACGAATTATATTTTTATCCTGAAATTTGATTTCATTGTTGTTAAAATTAAGTTGTGCAAACTTTTGGTTTAACATAACAATTTGTATATTATTGATGTTGTAGAGCAAATTAAATGAAATCTAATTATCAAATTGCTTTATAGTACAAAAGTTAGGCTGTTAGAGTATAATGTTGGTTATTTCTAAATTTTTTGTATAAGTTGACTTTTTTCAAATTTTTGGTATAAATTGATTATTTTATTAAAATTCTAATTGAACATAAATGTGTAAATTTTTTAAATGAATTATCAATGAACAATAATCATATATTGAAATGGGTTGTGTTCAAGTTGATACAAAAACTTTCAGATTGAATTTGAGTTAAAGCTTATTAGGTTGAATATTTATTGGGTTAGGTTTGAATTAAGCAAAATTTTGTAATATCCCCACCTAATCCGACACAAAACAATACAACACGACACAATTGCCATCCCAAGTTGAGCCATGGTCGAGTTGCCTTGTAAATGTTAAAAAGTCAAACAACCCAAAAAATTATTAAAAAAAAAGGGAAATAGCTAGCCAAAAAGAAGTGGAAGCTATAGGCTTGTTTTTCAGTAAATTGTCAAAATATTTTTTAATTCTCAAAACACAAATAAATAACTTTTCACATTTCTTAATTTCACTATCTAAAATACATTCAAAAAGGCAAAATACCTTCACAATTTATTTCCTACCCATTCCCCAATGTTTAACCTTCTCATTTTTTGTCTCCCTATCCAATCTATATATACACATGTATAAATAATTTTAAAATATTAATTTTGCTCTATCAACCCAATAAAATATTATTTATATGACATCTTATTTCCCTCCAAAATACAAATAAACAAATAATTTTCTCCTAATTCGTTCAGCACCTATCACCCAAACATAAATAAACAACTATCATATTTCTCAATTCCATTTTTCAAAAACTATTTTGTCCAAATATTTTGGGAAAATGTTTCAATTTATAGACAAACAAGCCCTATGATATTTGGCCTTAGTTTGTTAAACAATTAAATTATTCTTGTTAATGAAGTTTCTTTTGATTTTTACATCATTTACTAATTAGATGAAGTGACAGAAACTTCATTGACAAAGAACATTTAAATTATTCTTGTGTTGCGTTTCTAGTGATAAGATTAATTTATAGAGATGATTATGGGAGTTGTCACTAAAACTTTTAGTGGTAGTGGTTATATATCTATATCTATATGTATAGTCAGGAAGCAATGATAACTTTTAATATTGTCTGGACTAAATTAACATCATTAATTTTGTAGTGCTTATTTTAATTTTTAAATAATTTTAATGCGACTGTGCTTTGAGGAAATGGATCATTTTAAGGCAAGCTTCAATCGAGATCTTTTTAAAAATGAATAGAATAGAATAGAAAGACAATTAAAATTGTTTAGGAATTTCTACAAAAATAATACTATTAAAGTAACTTTATTTAGATTTTGTTCTTTAGCGTTTTTTCAGGATATTTTCCAACTTCTAGGATAATAACAAAATGCATACACATTCTCCAAATATTCTCCCAAAACACAAAAATTTTATATCTAAAAAGCCCCTCCCAAAATATTTTCAAAATGCCCAACCTTAGCCTGCACCCTACCCTAAACCATACGCTGACACCCGCAAAAATTTGTCTAGCCCTCTTCTTCCCACCATTCCAAACTTCTCTTGCCCCCCCTCCCCCGGACCACATTTTCCCTAGCAAAGAAACCCACGATTCTATCTTTTTTACACGAAAACTGTTGCCCTTCCTTGGTTCCAGTCGATTGTGTTTCCATGGTAAGAAAGGGGGAAAAAAACACCGAGTAAAAGACCTTGGTTATACATCAATTGAAGGTCGTTGTGAAAAATTGTTCATATGGGTTGTTATACAATGGTTGAAAGTCACGATTTTTTGTCATGGTTTAGGCAAACTGTAAATTGCATATGCCTTTTTGTGGGCTTCATGTGTGTGAATCGATTTTTGACAAAAGTGTACCATGGGCTTCGATTTGAGGCTAAGGATTTTGCAATCGAATCTTGATATTCTACTTTGTTTGTTTGAATAGAATGGGTATTGATTGTCATTCTTCTTTATTTTTTGATTTACCCCAAAAAAGAGCATCCCTTGTTGTTTTTTTTTTTTTTGTGAAATGTTGAGGGAGCCTGGGGAAAGTACCTATTTGTGGGCCAAATGCATGTGGGTGGGGATTACCTTTCACAATCTGTGTAGTTTTCATTGTGATTCAACCAATTCTTTTCTGTGAATGTTTCCAGTGCATGAATAAGTGAGGATTTTGGCGTACATGTGTTATGTGGTTGTCAAAATTGAAATTGGGTGGATGGATCTTGTCATACATATGTTATTCAGCTGGATACGTATGTGTTAACATGGAATTTTATTTCAGTTTCAATTATGCAAAGCTGGACTTTTGCAAGTATGCATATTTATGCCAACTCTATGGGGGATCCTCAGTTGAACAAATGAAGTTGGGATATTATGGGGTTTGAGGTCAACTATTTATGATACTTTGGGAGAATATTAACTTCAAATTGTTATTATAAACACAGGTTTACATTAGCATTTTTTGGTCAACAATACATGGCCTTAGTGTATCTTTATTGTGGCATTTGTTCTTTTATTGTATGCTACTAAGATATGCGAATGTGACTATTTCCTCACATTATATGCATAAACATCAACCTGCACAAGGCAAGCTCCTTTTATGTTGTTTAAGTAAGGCTAACAAACACAGCCTATGATATCACATCCACTTTGAAAAAGTGGAACAAGAAATTCATGGTTTTTTGTCTACATGTCCTTTACTTATTACATACATATCTTCTATATATACATCTCCTAACACTTCTCAAACTAAAATACCATTGCACACAACCCATACTATCACTCCCTTTTCACCTACTCAAACACTGCACACACTTGCACAATGGCCAGCCAAACATCTTCCAACTTTGGGGACAACTTGAGGGTCGTTGGGAGTGTGGATGCTAATTTTGGAAAGGAAAATTTGAAAAAATCATCTCTATCTTCTATTCTTAGTTCTATTGTGAGTTTTTCCTAATTTGTTAGTTTGTTGGGCTTATTTAGGCATGTTGTATATCATGTTAGTACTGTCAAATGAAAGATTTTAAAAGTGAGATATGTGTTATACAATGCTCACCTGTTAGGGGATTATATGGTAGTTTCAATGTTGTTTCATATACTTTGATACCTGTACACGAAAGATTGTATAATTTGTACAAATTTCTTTTCTTTGTTGCCTGCTAATTTGCTTCCATAGTCAGTTACATGCCAACTATTAATGCAAAGGTGTCATGCTTGGGGTTTCTCCTCCTTTTGAGTGGAGAAGTAAGTATACCTCTATGGTCACCATTACATCCTATATGTTGGAGGCAATTGATTTGCCTCCATTGTTCACAGCTACCTAGTTAGTGTGACTATTTTTTGTGAAGCAGAAAACTAACTGCCATGACACAATTACAGGTGATTGCAATGGTGCAATCCTGTGTGCTGTTAGCCTTTGTGTGAAGAGGTAGTCACTTTGGAGTCCTGAGTCTCAAGTGTTGTAAAATGAGGCTTTTATGTTATTACTCCAGCAAGGTCCTTTTTCTTTTTCTTTTTTTGTTTTTTTGAGCTCATCAACTATGTGAAACCATTTTTAAGTGTTTGATGTATGTATAGAGTGATAACAAATTAAAAACAAAAGTGGGAGTGCACATGAAAGGTTGTAGCTTCTTATGTCATGATTCCAAGCAAACCACCCAAAATTTTCAATTGGCATCTATTCAACCTTCTTCCTTGTCATATAAATATGTATGTTTTAACATTATTAGTTAAGTGTAGAAATCATATTGTTATTAATGGACATAATCCTTAGATTATGAATTATTAATAATCAATTGTTTATACTTATGATTCCCTTGAACAATTATTTGGACATTTTTGTAATATAGCATGTTACTCTCATTTTTGTTATATGTAATGTTTACTTTATGATGCTCCAAATGTTCTTTTTTTCTTCTTTTTCATTTTTTTTAGTGCTATGTTCATGTTAATTACATTTAAATGGGGTTTGCACACCACTTGTTTAAATAAAATGGCATAAACGATCATATTTCCGCTCCTATCATAATAGATAATATTAATTTTTGCATAATCATATCAGTAAAGTATTTAATAATTTTTAAAAAATATAGCTAAAAGTGAGAAGGTGTTCATACAATTACAAAATTACAAGAATGACGATATGCAAAGCCATTTAAATAGCTTACTTAAATAAATAGGTACTAGTTCAATTGTTTAAATATTTTATTTAACTAAATTCTTTTTATTTTACTTAAGTAAATAGCAATAAGTTTTGTAATATTTAATCCAATAAAAAAAGGGTTTACAATTTAACATATATCATTAAAATAAATGAAGTAAATGTTACTTATAGAATATATCAACAGTTTAGCATATCTCCATGTGTATAAGAAAGATTTACCTAAATGATGCAAATAAAATATTCAAGTTATATTTACATAAATAGGAATTAGTGAACTTATAGTTATTGTAACAACAAAACATAAATTCAACTTTGACAAATCATTTCAATAAATTATTTAAATCTTAGTTAAATAAAATACGCATAAATAAGCTTATTTCCATTCCTAAAAGATTGATGTAGTTAGATACGGTCTTAAATAAATTATTTAAATACATTTTTTATATTTTATTTAAGTTAATAGTAACAAGTGAGAGATATATTCATTCAAGTTAGTGAAATAGTAATTACAATGTGGTCTATCTTTTAAATTTATTATTTAAACTTTACTTAAATAATATATGAACGAATGAGCTTATTCCCATCATGTTAAGAAAGATGCAATTAAATTATTTAAAAGTATTATTTAACTATATTATTTAAAATTACTTGTGGCTTTAATTCTTCTAGTTGCTATACTTATAAAGTTACTAGTAGTAGCATGATTCTTAACGATGTTTCAAAAATGTGAACATGTAAGGGATGTTTGACATATGTTTCGTTAATACGTTTGACACTATTGTAAATTTGACTAAGTGAGTGATATGATTTTAGATATATTATATATGTTACTCATGCCGTTTATAATATGTATTATTTAAAGATTTACAGGTATGGAAATATGATGAATTATATTCATTGTTAATGCAAATATAGGTGGTGCTATGAGCCGATGTCAATTGTTAGACACTCATGCTTCCTATTCCTCTAACATGTGGGGTTCAGATGTGGATGAGAGATTTATGCACATGTTGTTAGATGCTAACACCATCGTCTCCTTGACTAACAACATGTACGTTGAGATATGTATGCCTGAATTAGCATATAAGTTGAGGCAACATTTCCTTGGGCCTTTTACCATAGAGTTCATTACTGAGTGGTTCAATAATTTGAAGTATAGGTACAAAACAATGAGCATAATCTTGAAGCACCAAGGTGTATGATACAATGAACATATGCGACAGAGAGATAAACGTGCTATTTGATTTGCGTGATAGGTTTCATCAAGTAAGTATATGTTCAATATAACAAATTATTTATTCAAATTAATTTTTGTATCCATTTGAACTACAATCTAATAATTTTTTTAATTGTCTTCCCTTAACATATCAACCCTTCATATTTGCATTATTTTGAGCAAAGGAGTCCCTTTATGATTTATTATGCGAGATATTTGAGAAGTTAACACCAACTAACCATACGGGTAATACGGAGGATGCTGTTGATGCTAGAGTACAACTGGGTGGGATTACCTTAACCCAACTGTTGTTGCAGGTTCTAATGCATCATGTACATCATTTCATGACCAGGGTATGCATGTACCAACACTGTTGCCAATATGATCATAGAGGGAAGGAGATGAACATCATGATGCTCCATATGTACCTCCACCACACGATGTTGATCACAATCAAACTAATAGGCCCTCCGTCGATGGTCAAGCTAGCATATGGCATGAACTCCTTCCAAACATGAGGAGACAACATTCATCAAGTTCCACCAGTATTAGCTAGGTCAGTACTACCCAATGCAAACCTTGCAATCTACCATCCTCATAGTAGGCTACTGCATAAGGAAATCTTCATACTTTATTACTACTTAGTAGGTGAAACAGTGAACTATTCTTGTGTATGTCATAGTACTATGGTTAACTTGTATTAGTCATCAGTAACTATAATTGTTAATGTTCTTTGTGACCTATGAAGTAACATATTACTTGTCAAATAAATGGCTATAACTCATTTATGGATTGGTAGATTTAATTAAATTAAAAATTCACAAAAATATTATTTAGATTAAGATTTTTCTCTCTTTATTAAACTTCTAAATTGAAAAAATTAATATGTTTATTAATCTAACAATTTTATTAAATTCATTTAATATATATAATAAATTATATTGATTTATTTATCAATTGAATAAATAAATTTTGTTAATACATTTAATATAATTCATTTATTAAATTAAATGTATTTTTTGTTGTAACGCCCCAAAACACATATAAATAAATAGTAGTGGAAGAATTTAAAATTTTAATCTTTGGTAAAGATTAAAGAATTCAATTTAATTAAAATGTTTATGAAGAATCATTAATGAAAACCTTAGACTAGGCCATAATTAAATAAAACTCAAAAATATGGGGGTCTTAGTGGGATTATTAAAACTGGGAGGACTAGAAATTAGTTCAATTGGACTTAAGTGTCAGAAATTTAAAAACTTAAGGGGGTCAAACCACAAGAAAGTGAAGAGTGGTGGCCGAAATGAAAGTTGGGGGTCATTTTGTAAGACAGTTAAAAACTAAAGGGGCAAAATGAAAGTGGTGGAAAGATTTAGGTGGCTGATGCAATTAAGGAAAAGCTGATTTATATTTATAATTGAAGGATGAAATTGTCTTAAATTCTCATGAATGCACCCTCAACCTCCAAAGCTCAATTTTGCTTCATTCTACCGCAAAATTCAATTTTGGTCAAATATTCTTGTTCCTTACCTCACAACGAACACAACCAAACCAATTTTCCTAAAAAATAACCAAAGAAAAGGGGTGATAAGGTGGCCGGTGGTAGATGGTTGGCCATGGTGGTGAGCTATCAATATTGGGTTGTGACAGCTTAAAAATAACACATGGGTTGTGAAGAACTCATCCCGAGGAACATTTTGGTAGCTGAAGCTTGAAGTTTGGTGGTTGAAGACGAAAGAATTTAAGAGAAGAAGGTGCGACGGTGAATGGTGGTCGGCGTGTGGTTTGGGCAAAATTTGTCGGTGGGGAAGCAGTGAAAAGTGAAATTAGTTTTGGGATTTAGCTGGGCTCGATGGGGCGAACCTCTAGGTGATAGTGGTTTAAGCTCTAGCAGCGGTCAACGGCGGCACTCCAACGATGTTGTTATAGGGGTTGGAAAATCCCATTTTGAGCACGTTGGGACTGAAATTGGACATGTATTGAGCTTAAAATTAGTCCAATTAGGTAAAGTTTGAGTTTTATCAAATTAATTACCTCAAATTGATTTAAATTCAATCCCAAATAAATTTGAGTTGAAATTGGACACTGATTTGAATAAAATAACCTTATGAATAGCCCTTTACCTATCATACCTATAATTGTGAACTTAAATATAGACCCTAGTTGGTATGAGCCTAGGCAAGCCGAATTAAAGTAAATAGGTGATGTTGAGGGAATTAATAGTAATCATGCTTACCTCGAAAACATGTATTATTTTAAAATAAGCAGTGTAATACTATTAAATTTAGATTTTGATACTATGTCTAATGAAATTAGGTGAGAAGAGTCCGAGTATCACTAATAATCAAAAGGGTGTTGTCTGACAAGAACTACTAGGTGAGTTTATGTTGGTATTCATTGTTGGGGAAAGAACATACATGATTACTATTATGTTATTGTAGCTTGATCCTGAGTTTGATGAGATCATGTCGTTGCTGTTTGATGATGCTATAATTTTCATTGATTCTTGTGTTAAAATTGATAAACTATTGAAATTGTTCTACTACCCTTGATTCTTGAATCGTTATGGATCAAAATCTATTGTAAGACTTCATATTATACATGTAGGTTGATAAATATATCTTTATCATTCAACCTTGTCCTAGTTGTAAATATTCATTCCCCTATGACATATTGATCCTTGATTTCTGCAATACTCTTGACAATTGTTTTGTCTTCTCTTCGGTATTTCTTAAACTGTACCTACTTAAGACTTTTATCTATCTAGAATTGTTAAGTTCCAAGTGTGTACATGAGTTTTGATAAATTAAACTATTTGTAAAAATAATACTCCACATCGCCCCTTTTCATAAAGCACTCTTGTTGGTATTGATTTATAGCACTTCATCTGAAATTGACGACTGTGTTGAGGAAACTAAAAATAATTTCAAAACATCACCATGTCATTTGGGAAAACCAATCTAACACTAAATTGTGTGTGTTAGTTAACATGGCAACTTGATATGTATTTGAAATGCTGTTGGATATATATACATGAATAAATGATACCCTTGGCAATGGGCCCTGAGATTAGTTACGAAAGACAGTTGAACAGAATGGACCGTAGTGATAGATCTTTCAGTCAATACCCATGCACAATGCCCATAATCTTGTCTCACAGCCAACTAGAGGTAGTTGGCTATGAGCTGGCAAGGCATGTGGCTAGCCATGCCTAGTGTGTGATACAGTGCTCGAGTCAATATCACTTGGCACTTTGGAGGAATAAGAATTTTCTGTGTTTTTAAAAATAGAGTGACAAAGTAGGAAGACCAACAACAGCTTAATTGTAAAGATGTTTACTAAACGATAATTATTTAATTTGCTTTTGCTATTAGCAGTTCTCTATGCTTGAAAGGCATCTTTCATCTTGGTGAACACCTTGAGAATTTCACTTGTTACTTCATTAATAACTTCTCATGGTTCTATGTATTATAATTACCTTTTTATTATCAACTCACTAGGTCCTTCGAACTTATAGCTCATATTGTTTCATTATGTTTCTTTTCCTAGGTAAGAGTCCATAAGAGCCATGTGAGATGGGCTCGACAGTACATAGTGTACATAATTTTGCCTGTATATATAGGCAGTGATAGAAGCTGCTAAATACTTTTGTATTGTAACATGTCTTGATGACATCTAGTTTAATTGTAATAGCTCTGTACAAATGTGAACTGCTAATAACTGGCACATAAATAAAACTTCATCCTTTCAGGATGCTTGCATTTCTTTATGTGTATTGAGTGATAATTGTTTGAATGGTTGTGCTTCAACTGGGGGCACCCACCTCTGGATTGGGGCATTACATCCATACTACTAAAATTAATTATTAAATTAATTGTATTTGATTAAATATATATAAATATATTATTTATTATATTTTATGTTTGATTAAAATAAATATAATAAATTCACTTAATACATTTATAAACTTTCTCCATTATTAAATAAAATTTACTTCGGTCAATAGTACATATGAAATTTTTTCTGATTTTTTTAATTGTTCAATTATTAATATGTACAATATAATGATTTATATAATAATATGTTTAATTTATTAAATCAATTTAGTTAAATTTAGATAATTCATTTGTTTTCTTACAATTATTGTTAATACTTTAATTTAAAGTTATTACTAAGTATCTATGTTTTATTTGATCCATACTTTGGACAAAGTATAATACACCATATCCTATTTTTTATTTTAAAGAACATATAAATTGTTAAAATAAAATAATTATACACTATTTAATTATAATCATATTTCAATCATTACACACATAATCATATATATACACATACCATTCAATTATAAATATAAATACATATACTACATAAAAATATCAATTTTACCACCATAAACTTAACAAAAAAACAACTGATTTAACATATACAGTAAAATTTATTTTTTCCCAAAATAAAAAAGAACAACCATCTTATTCTCAATTCATTTTTTTTATTTTTCTAGAATTAAAAAAAATTGACACATTTTTCAATTTTTTTCTCAAAAATTTATTTTTTCAAAATATTTTCCACAAAATGTCCAAAATACTAAAAAATAAGGCCTTAAAATTTGGTATTAAGTTTAAAAAAAAAATAGAATATTTATATCTTGTTGAACCTCAAAGAAAATAGATGGGATAAAAAGGTAAAAGCGGGATAGAGAGGCAAAAAAAAAAAAAAAAGAGTGTGCAGACTGAGTCACGAGACAACAGAAATTAGACTTTCACATCATCATCATTTCATTTGATTATAGAAAGAGAGAAGGCGAAGAAGAAAGAATGAAACGAAAGCAGAAAGGACAGCACAAGCTGCCAATTCCTCAGACAGCATTTCCCTTTCCCTGTCGCTCTCCCCGCCCCACGCCCCCCCCTCGCCCTTCCAAGCCCAACCTAGCCCAACTCTGCTTTCTTCAACTATTATATAATAATAATAATATAATTGAAGGATCCATATTATCAATAAAATTAGAAAAGTGACACCAACCTACTTGTCAATCTCTTCATAGTTTGGTCATAAATCATATCAGTGTTTTAGAATTGTTGTGTGCGATTGCAATTTGCAGTGTTTGATTTCAGTCATATGTAATTATTGCTGTTTAATGAAAGAGATGGTTGAGTTGTGTTGCTCTACTAGTTATATTCAAACATGAATTATACTTACTTTTTGTTTAATAAAACTTTGTTACATCTCCATCAACCCATCTTGCTATATTCAAACATAAATCATAATAACTTTTAATTGAATAGAACATTATTATTATTATCTCCATCAAAATAATGGTTTTTCTTGAGCTTGAATCATAATTGCTGCTGTGTATTACATAAATAAGAAAAATTTTAGTACGAAACAAATTTGGCCAAATCGAATTAATTATATGATAAATAAATTATACTTTTAATGTTATTTATTATACAATGGACATACTTAATATTTGGGCACAAATATCCCGTGTTATAAAAAAGATGTTATAATATATTTTTTATTTTTTAAAGAAAAAAACATTTTTATTCTTAAATGGTAGTACGTTAATATATGTATTACAACTTAATATATTGCACCATACGAATGTTGTAAATTGCAATTGGATGCCATTTTTTGCAATTTTGAAATATTTAAACTTGTCGTTTTTTTTTTTTTTAAATGCAAACCAACCTATCAGCCCGCGGATTGCGTTGCCATGAGACTTAGATTGGCGCAGTTCCGCTATTTAATTTGATTGAACATTCCTAAATTATATAATAAATACAACAATAATTAATTTGTAACTAGATTAATGTGGTGAAATTCCATCAGACCCAAAATTTTTGTAAGACAAAAAACACAACAACTTTAAAGCCACATAAATTCTATTTCAATAATTAAAAGCGCATCAAACGTATTTTTGACGAACCCGTAGCCTCACATATAAAATAGTGGAGACAGCCACCCCATCTCTCTCTCTCTCTCTTCCTTTTTTCTCCATTTCCCACGGGAAAACAAGTTCACATTTTTCGTTTGGCTTCCCCTCCTTCAAGTAAAAGGTGTTGCCAACTTTTTCTTCGCATCTCCTAATATCTCCTCCTCTTTGGTTAAAATCCACACTCCCACTCATTCACACCATTTCCCCAGGAAAAGATAAACGGTGAAAATTTTCATCTACTCTCTCTCTTCTTTCTCTCGCTCTACCAAACCCTATTCCGCCAAGAAATCAAAACCCAGAAAACGAAAGAACAGTGTAATTTGAATGAAAAACCAATGAGAATAGACCCGTACTTTTCTGTGCATTATTCCATGCTCAACATTCCCATCCTTCTGTTGTTACTTCACATTCATGGGTCTCTCGCGGGTCTACTCTCTGAGCCGGCCCAGCCACTAAAACCGGTCGACTACAACACCGTCCCGGCCTTTCCGGTCCAGACTGAGGCCCAAACCTGCCGCCTAGACTTGTCTGCGGAGCTCTTCGGCGGAGTCAATGCCGCGTGCGGTCGCAACCTCGACCGCAGCCGTTGCTGCCCAGTACTGGCAGCCTGGCTCTTCGCCGCTCACGCCAGGTCGGCTCTTCAGGTGCCGGCTGCAGCCCCTCCAGCCGGCTCCGACTTGCCGATGATGCCCGATGACTCACAGAAGTGTGTGAACTCACTGCAAAGCTCGTTGACGAGCCGCAACATAAATATCCCCCAGCCAAACGCTTCCTGCGACGCCGTTTTGTGCTTCTGCGGCATTCGTCTCCACCAGATTACTTCCCTTAGCTGCCCGGCGGCATTTAACGTCACCGGGAATTATAGAAACGCCACGCCGACTGCCGCCGTAAGGAATTTGGAGCATAACTGCAAGAATTCTTCTTATGCTGGTTGTACCAAGTGCCTCGGAGCCCTGCAGAAGGTTAGTCATTTCAGTTGAGTATTTATTTACTTCCACTTGACATTTATTTCTCAATGATTGATCGTCTGTATAATAAATACTACTGCATTATTGCTTTTAAGTGTTTTGTTTGTTTTTGTTTTTTTTTAAGATAATTTTTTCCGTAAGATTTTTCTAAGGAATAACGGATATCACATTTTTAGGTATTATGGACACATTTAATGGCTTTTAATTTGCAATTGAATTGATTTATTTTTTTCAAGGAAATGATCTGTATTTCTGGGTCATATCTACAGTATGTCACGTGTAATAGTTATATGTGCATAAGTATTTATTTTGTACATTTCCTCAAAATCAAGCAGAGAAAAATATCGTTTTACATTTATTTTCACTATAATTCTAGGTTTGAGCATATACAGTCTTAAGAAAGTATGGATTTCATTAGACTCACTCTTGGGATTAGGTATAATTGTTTCTTTTCGGATTAAGGTCTTATGATGGGCACAATTAGTGTCATTTTTTGCAAAGACTTGTGATCAATTATTGAAATTGTTACTTGAGGGTTTCTTGATTATGTTGAAAAGAAGAAGAAAAGCTTTAGTATTTTAATCAATCATGAAAGGCTAAGGCACATATTAAACGATGTCAGAGCTAAAGATTGCTTGGTGAATAGAGCCTCGGTACAAAAAAGTTGGGTCTTTTCACCTTTTTCTTGGGCTTTCTTTGTGCCCTTTCTTTTGCCTATTCGAGCAATAATATAGTAGGTATAGCTTTGCGTAATAATCGAAGATGGTCCTTTTGTTAAGATGACACCTTGAGTTTACTATTGTGACAACCTTGTAGAAATTACAAGTTATTCGTAATGGCTGGAATTAGTTTGGAGAACTTTTAGGTGATCAATAATTGCAATAAAGTTGTGGATTCACTATATTCGACTAGTACTTGTATAGAACTATGTACCTAAAAAATCAACACTACCAATTAAACATAGAAGACATGGGTCCCATCGGTTTACTTTTGAATGTTCAATTTTCAATATGTAGTCTTGCTACAATATTATTACAAAATATAGGTCTTGAATCTTTGGGTTCTTTTATCTCATTAAATCTTGAAGAATTTTGATTTTATGACATCTCTTGTCTCTTTTTATAGTGATTTAAATAGTTAGTTCTTTTTAATAAATTAATTAAATTATTCATTCTTGAACTAAGAAGTAATAAGCAAGTCGATATATATAGAGAATTACAAAGTTGTATAAGACATAAGATACGATCCGTCGCGAGGAACAAGAATTAGGATTTACATATCAAAAAATGCTTTTTGGGTTATTTATTTGTTTATATTACCGTTTGGATCACCAAAATAATGCCCATTACGGCATCACCTCACTGATTGATTAATGACCAGTTGGATTCTACCTTTTGAATGGGTTGTGTACGAGGGGTCTAAATTGTCCTTCCCAATGGTTCTATTTGCAGCTCAAATTGGAGGGTAAAAATGGAACAAAAGACGAGGGCGACGGCGATGGCAGTGACCGAGCAAGTAAAATGCTGAGCAGGGACTGCCAGCTGATGGGGCTGACGTGGCTGCTTGCCCGTAACAAGACGGTGTACATACCCACCGTCTCCGCTGTATTGCGCGCTATCATGTACAGTGCGCACCCACCGCATGAGTCCACGTGCTCCCCGGACCAGGAGAACATGCCCCTTGCCGTCGATTCATTACAGTTCGAAAAAAACGATCCCTCCTCCGCTACCACATTTAGTATTCCATTTCTGCCCCTAATCTTTCTTGGTTATCTTTTTGTGTAGGC
>JACGDI010005411.1:1559840-1646126 GCA_014898725.1 Jacaranda copaia | reverse complement strand
TATTGCAAATACACTGTTTACTATATACTCTCTTAAAAACACTCTCCATCTCACTGGAAACCTGACTTGAGCGTTGGAGTGTCTTAGCCGGGGCACCTCGGCTAGTTTACGTTTGTTCTTGTTGCAGATCTCAGGCCCAATATCATCCAAATCCATCGGAGTTCCGGACCATCAAGCTCTTTGCAGCATCAAACTTAGTGATCCATTTTGTGGGCATGAGCTTCTCAAGTCCCTTCCTTTCGAGTTGTCTTAGAACCTAGACAATCATGAGAACTTCTTGTCTTGAACCAGCAAGGACCATTAGAGCATCATGCGTTCCTTGATAACTTTAAATTTATTATATATAAATTTTTAAAATTATTAAAATTTAAAAAATGTAAATGATAAAAAATAATATAAATGAAGCAAAATATTTTACTTAATAAAATTTTACATATATACATATATATATATATATATATATATATATATTAGTATGAAAGATAAGCTAACCAGTTTTTTTAAATTATGACATCTTTAGTCTGATCTTGCTAATAATGCATGATCCATATTAATAACACATGAGGATTTAAAATTTCAACTATTTGTCACTCTGGTAAGATTTATTTGTTTTTCTTTATGCAGTTGATTTATCATTTTTAAAATATAAAACAACACATTTTATTTATTATGTAAATTATTATAAAATAATAAATACGTTTCAATTTTTAACATAATATATAAAACAATAAATATCTCATAAATTTCTTTTATAAACGCAAGATTTATAAATAATTTAAGACCATACTTAGTCTCAAGAGAATTTTGTTGGTCTAAAACTGTTCTCGCTAAATCTTATGCATGTACATACAAAATATTCTTTTGTAAATTCCTACTAAGCAAAATTAGGTAAATAAATGTCTATTGTGTAAATATTGAAAACTATACAAATAGATATACTTAAAAATATAAAAATTGATGCCATCGGCCATTTAAGTTGCATTTATCAAACTTTTGTAAACTTCAACTGTGCCAACAATATATTTGTATATCCTATAAGAATTTTTTAAAAATAATTTAGAATGAGTTCTTTTCTATTGTATTATTGAAAATATATATATATATATATATATTTAAATATGATAATACCAAAATAAAACTAAGATATTGTGGAAGTTGTGGAAAATGATCTGTCATCCATGCTATTATATATAGCCCAATGGTATTTGACCATAATTTATAGTTTTCACCAAATTCTGAATTCTCATACTTCTGAAATTTTTAATTAAATTAAAAAAATTCTCAATTATTGTTGATTTTTCATCTTTATGCAAAAAATTTAAAATGTTTAAATAAGTAACAAGTTGATTCAAATTTCAATACATTTTGTTTTATTAACTAAATATTTATTAATTATTGGAGAGACAATTAGTAACTGACATTTTTTTATTTAATAGCTGAGATAACGCCATTACACCTTCATTAAGCTATTTTTTTTCAATTAAGATAAAATAATTTTAAAATAAAAAATTATATATCTATACTTTTATACAATGGTGATGTTGCTCGAAAATGGAGCGGGGCACTTTTTGGAAAACAGCATCAGTTCGTCTTATTAGGAACTCACACAAGGAGATATGCTCATCTAGAGAATTCTTTCACTTTAAAAATTTTTATAAATAATTTCTTGTGTTCTATTTTTCTCTGAAACTTAGTATTTATAAATTTTAATCTTGATGAGTTTAGGCCCATTAGGGCTCAATTTGTTTTTTTTAATCAATTTATCAAATTGCCCTTAAATCCAGTTTTATTCATATCATCAAGCCCCCTATCTTTGGTGGAAAATTTCCAATTTTACATCGAAAATATAACATAAGTTTTATTGTGATGGTTATTATATGTTAATTCACAAAAATATTTCTATTAATCTAATTAATTTTGTGGTTGGAATCATGGCATGTATTAAGAAACTTTAACAAAGTTCATGTACCATTCACTTAAGGACTTAGGTGAATTTCACGTATCAGGCATTTAGGAGCTCAAGAAAGTCTCATGCTACAGTTATCCAGGACTTAAAATTTTTTTAAGTGTTGTTACGATGTTATAAAGAGGTAGTGTGGGTTTTAGAGTGAGCTTCCTTAGAAGGACGTGCTCTGTTTGCATGAGAAAGCGCATGGGCATCTTGTAGAAGTGTTCTTGGTGTGGTACTCAGTCTTTCTTACCGTGAGGCCAAATGTAACATCATGTGTAAACCTAGAAAAAAATTTGTGTTGCCATCATCTGGGGATTTAGGCAAATTTTGTATGATATTTATTTGAGGACTTAGAAAAAATTTCAAGTAGAATTGAGAGGATTGGAATGTCGGGAAGGAAAACCCAACTCAAGTTACAATCAAAGTTGAATATAACTTTTAAAGAGATAAAAGGAGAATATCAACATCAGGAACCTATTGCTGAGCGCCTATTAGTTTTCAGCATTGGGCTTAGCATCCATGTGAGACTTAGACTTTGCTGCAAAGTTTCTTTGCTTTAGAAATTGTGGTAATGTTCTTGTGCTTAAAGGAGGAGTTGGACATTCTGTATAATTTCCAAAGGACTTAAGAGAGTTTTTATGGGTTAGGACTAGTGTTCCAAGGGATGCCAAGGACATCTGCCAAACATTGACTTCCTGAGAACAACTTTGGAGTGTTGGCATGGGTATTTTATGCTTCAGAGGTCTTTCAAGGTTGTTTCATTAATTAAGTCAAGTGAATTTACTAAGCTTTACCTAGGTTGAAGTTTTATAGGTCTTCTTGTCTTGTTGTTCTTTAGGTGGTATCTTACTAGTTGCCTCACATTTGTCCAAGGATTTAGATAAATTTCTCGAGAGTATGATTGTGGGGAATGTGTTTCATTAGTGATTTTTAAGAGACAAGTTTTCAGGACGATGTCTTTCTCTTTTTCTTTATTTATACTTCTCCCTAATCTTCACAAGCTTCTATCTAACTTGTTAGAGTTAGTAAAAACTTCTTAGGGGACATCAACTTAAAAGATGATCATGTTTTGAGAGCAAAGCGTTGGAAAATGGGATACAATTTAAGTTAGAGTCCCTAACTAAATTTAACTTGGAGCTCATAGGTTCACTGTAGGGAAGACGCTTGCTGGATACATAGAGATGGTGTCCACAGGGAGCAAGAAGGCAATGTGTGCTTGGTCGAGCACTAGGTGGCACACTTGGGCATCTAGTATTGCACTAAAAAGCTTGATGTCATGCTTGGTTTCTGGAAATCACACTTGAAATCATGCTTGGGCATCTAGCTATCATGGCACCCAAGTGGTGCCATTTGGCATGACTTGGAGATTTTTTTCTATTGTTTTTGGAAATTGGCATCTAAAAGATTCTCATAATTTTTGATGAAGCTTTTCACTTAATTGATGGCTTAGAAATTCTATTGGCAGAGTTTTATGCTCCCAACATCCGTTAGGTTCTCATGTAGGGTTAATTTGTTCTTGGAGCTTTTTAAAGTGTTTCATGGAGAGATCTTTTCAAATATCTTTCAAGTATGATCTCATTAGGTTACTTTATGCGACCTGTGGAGGTCTTGTTGCAAAAATGACACTTCATGCTCCAAAGTTTCTTCTGCTTGGCATAGCTATGATTCTTTTATGCAAGTATCATCAAGAGGGCTCTTAGCAACTGTGGTTTACATAATCCCCATTGTCTCTCTTAGAAAGAATAAGTGTTATACGAACACAGAGTGCCTTTTCAATTTACCATATTATTGAATTTTGTGCCTTTGTTGCAAGAGTTAAGGCTTTGTTCTCCTCCCTTTTCTCACAATGTTTTTCAACTCCCAAAATACACTCAAAATACATAAACACTCTGCAATCCTTCTTCCTAAAAATAAAAATTTTATACCAAAAAAATTCCTCCCAAAACATTATCAAAATACCCTATATCCTAAAAATCACACCATCCCCACCTACTCATTCACTTTCTCACTCTACCTTTTACATCACTCATTCATTTATTACTATCTTACTTCATTTATTCATATATATACTTATATTTATATAAAAATATAATTTTACTAGTTATAAAATTCTAAAACTTTGGTTTAAAATTTTTATTAATTAATTGTTGGAAAAAATAGTTGAATTTAATTAAATACTATTTATATTATTACTAAATAATTTATTCACTAGATAAAGTATTAATTTAGTTTAATTAATTAATTAAATTACTTATCAATTAAATAATGTATTTAGTTATATTTAATATTTAATGTATTAATCAAATGTTACATTTATTCATTTAATAAATAATTTAATATATTTTAATTTGGTATAATAGATAAATTAATCTTCTTCCAAAAAATTAATCTTGATTAAATATTAATCTTTAGATTTATTTTACATTATAATAACAAATTTAACTATGTTTTTATATTATATAAATTTTAATAAATTAATATTGATATAATTAAAATAATTATTGATAAAATTAATTAAATTAAAGTAAAAATTATTTGATTGTTTAGTAAGTAATTTATTTACTCAATAATGTATTAATTATGTTTTATATTTCATTCAAGTATAGTTAAATATTATGTTTATTTTTTTAATAAATAATTTAGGATGATTAATTTCATATAATATAAAATTATTATTTTTTTAACTTGATGAATTGTTATAAGTATTGCATATATAAATTATCAAATAAATTATTTTATTCAACTCAATAATTAAGTTTTATATCTACATAAATAAAAATAATAAATAGTTAAATAATTATATTTTAATTAATAATTAGTAATTAATTTAGAATTAATGTACAGTAATTAATTTTTTTTATATAAGCCGATATTGACAATTATGACATAATTATGGTATTAAGCAATTTTTTATAATTAAGACATAATTATGATTTCATAAATAATTAATATTTATTAATAAGTATTTTCTTCCAAGTAATACATCATTTGCTAATGTTAATTTATAAAAAATATAAATTTCATCATAAATTACCAATTAAATTAATTACACATCTTTTTATTACAATCATATATCAATCATTACACATATATATACACATGTACATATCATCCAACTATATATATATATACATTACATAAAAAAATCACTTTCACTTTACAAATTCAACAAAAATTCAACTGATTTAACCTATACAACAAAGTTTGTCCCTCCTAAAATAAAAAGAAATAACCACATTATTTTTAATTTATTTTTTCTATTTTCTCAAAACAAAAAGAAACGCTTGGAACATTTTTCAAAATTTTCTCCCAAAAATCCATTCTCCAAAAATATTTTCCAAAAAATGTAGAAAACACAATAGAATAGGCCATAAGCTTTTGAGGGACGTCAGGTCATCTCCTCTATAAAACTAAAGTTTTCCTCGAAGATGGGGAAGAACTTAGTAGTACAAAGGTCTCGTCAAGTGGGGAAGCTCTAGTAATGGCGAAACATCATAAGGAGAAGGAAGCTGAAGTAGTTCAACAGAGTTAGAAAGAGAAAGAGTTAGCTAAGTTATTGAAGAGACATAAATGCTTGAAAAGCGAGATTCACAAATGATGTAAAGAGTAAGGGGAAGTTCTTATATACCTTTGCTGGGAGGACATTCATAACGTGGCTCATAAGGATATAACTAAGGAGTGTAAGAGCTCTGATGAGTTCTTTAAGGTGGTAAATGTAGAGGTAATAGCAAAGGAACTAGTTGGTGGAGATCCTCAAGGGTGAGATGTTACTTCTATGGTAGTGGTAGTAAGTAAAATTTGAAGAGTAAGTAGTGAGACACATGAATATATCATCATAAGTCCTAGAAAAAAAAAAGAGAATCACGAGCACTTGCATAGGGCATTAGATTCAAATGTCTGTAAGAGGCGTTATGCTAGCGTGTTAGCATGAGGCGTGTTCATTAGATTGGTGGGCATCCTTATCACACTGGCACCTAAGCTGGTGGGCTCCTGCATGGCGTCTAGGCACCTATCATTGGGGCACCCACTAAGTGCTAGTCTGGGCTCCTAACTACTGTAGCATCCAAGCACTTGCTAGGCATTGACACTGGTAAAGTGCCCGACTTCTAGTGCTAGGGCACTCACTGTTGCTTATGGGGGTGTCTGATTGCTAAGGCATCCATGCAATAGTTGGGCATCTGGTGTTGAGGATATCTTTTTCTTCTCTTTAATTCATCTTGTTTGCATTATTTTCTATCAGCTTTGCTAATGATGCAATATCTTCAATAGTCATTCGTAGATGTAGATAATTTTAAGTGAGAAAGTACCTTGGGCACTTTAGCATGTTTACTTAGTTGAAGTGGTTGCAAATGTAGTGTGTGATGAAGTTATTTTATTGAGGTGTGGAGCCTTACTTGTGTTGGCGTCAATCTGCGTAGTGTAAGGTGGAGTCCTCTAAATGAGAAAAGTTAAATTTGCACTCAAGTTGAAGACAACTTTAGTGTTGGGATAAGAACAAGCGTATTCATAGGTCTTCTCAGAAAGCTTCACAATAAGTGCGCAATGACGTGCCGAGTCACCGAACTTAGGATTTTCCTTCTAATATTTGTTAAATGTTGAGATATCCCCACTCTCTTTATCATAAGGATTTAAGGTGGGCTTTCTTTGTTTGAAAATGTACTTTCTCTCAAGATGTTCCTTGGTGAGCATCTCTAGAGTAGTTGTCACATACTCCCAAAGGGAGCCGAATATGGGCTTTTTCAGAGAGTACCATGGACTTCTAAAGGGAGCTAATAGTGGGCTCTATATGAGGTTATGTAAAGCGCATCAAAGATCAAGTTTATTCTGAAAAGTAAGGTGCACAAGTGCATCAAGGATCAAGTTCTCTCCAAAAAGTAGACTGCACAAGTGCATCAAAGATCTAATTTACTCTGAAGAGCAGGTGTGCAAATGTATCAAAGATCAAGTTTGCTTGAAAAGTAGGGTGCACAAGTGCATAAAAAATCAAGTTTTCTCCGAAGTGCAGGGTACGTAAGTGCTTGAAAGATCAAGAATGAGATATTATTGCCCTATGATATGTTTAAGTTTAAAAAATGTGAAACTCAGAACTAAAAGAGGTTACTAGCTAAAAGAAAAAGAAGAAAGCTTACTCAAAGAAAATTTGTTGACATTCTTGGAAAAATAAGGATAGGCATTATTAGAGGTACTCTCAAGCATTTTGGAGAGGATCTCTTGAGGTGATTGCCAACTTGATATCCAGGTCTCAGAATTTACCCTTATTATTATTTTTCTACTTATTGTCATGTGGCTCCTTCGGTTGGTTAGCCCTGAGGATTGAACTCTTGGTATTTGTTTCCAAAGTGTGGGGTTGTACTTCAATGATTCTTAGTATGGGATTGGTTTTTATGAGCTTACATTCATCTTGATGATCACACAAGCATCTTTCTGGCATTGGTAAAGTCTTCACCAATTGAACCTCTTGAGATATTTAAGATGACTTCAGTTGTAAGGAGGTAAAGTTGAACTATTGTCGCTAGTTTTTGAACTCTTGGCATTCATCTTGCTGTTGTTAGTAGTCCTTGCTTGCTTTTGCTGCAAAATATTTCTTTGGACTACTTGGCCTCTATGCTAAGTATTCTTTAGGGTGTCCTCTTTAAATCAATCTCTTAATCTCATCCTTGAAATATTTGAACCATTCAGTGGTGTTTACCATTATCGTGGAAGTGGTACCACTTGTCTGATTTTTGTTTTCTTGGATCCTCCATTATTTTTTGAGGAGACTGTCGTAAGAGGCCATGTTGTAGTGCAACTTTTAGAATTCTACTTTGGGGGTAGAAAATATATGTAAGTCGTGAAAGCCTAAAGGGTGTTATTGCATTTTGCACCAATTGAACCTTTGTGTCCATGATCTTTTCACTTATGGTTGCTTTTATCCTCCTCATCATTCATTTTCCACTTATTGGACCCCAAATTAGCCATAGCTTCCTTAGTACTAATGTACTTCTTGTCACTCATTAAGAGCTCTTCTAGGGTAGTTGTTAGAAGGCTTTCCAATGATTGATTCCCGAAACTTTAAATGCTTTAGGTTCTATTGGATGATATTGGATTGGAGCTCCTGGTTGACGTGGTAGATCTTTTGTATTACTTGGACAAAGTGGTTGAGGTAAGTTTTCTAGGACTCTATCCTTTTTCTTTATGGTGAATAGATATGCTGTTGTTTTAGGGTATCTATGGTTGATGGAGAAGTTTTGAAGAAAACATTGCACTAATACCTCTCATCTGATAATGGATCTATTTGGTATCTGGTTGAGCTATGTTAGGGCATGCTTGATGAGTGTGGTGTAAAACAACTTGCATCATCATCTTCGCTCAAGTTATAGAGCTTTATCCTTTCTAGAATACGATCTACATTGTCATCATACTTTGGTAGTTGGCTATCTTCCTTCCTAGAGAGAGTGCCTTTGCTAGGATAGCTGGAGAGAAAATGTTGCGTTAAACGAGAATGACCACTATAGAGTAGTATTAGCTTCCTACTTTTCTAAGTGGTTGTTTTGTTGAAGAATATGCTTGAACTCCAATATCTACTAGCACACGTAAGGCATATTCCATTTTAAGTGAAGGGTGCATATCTCCTTGCTGTGTTGAAGGAGGAGTAGCATCATGCTTAGAGTTAGTTCTTCACTAGGTTCTCTTTGGGGAAGATGAAGCCCACTGCTCCTATGTGAGGATTATTGCAGCTCTTGAGGATGACGCTCTTTAGTACATTGAGCAACTGATTTAGTAATGGCCTCGGTGGTAACATTCTCTAGTAGAGTTCTCCATGCTTCCTATGTGATAGGCAAGATTGATTTTCCAAGATAAGGAGCCTACTGTGCCGGTGCCTTCTTAGGTATTGATTGTATGTTAAGAGTAGGTTTTAATGTTGCACCAGGTGCTACTTCTTGGTAGTGACTTTCCATATTCTCTGATATTGGAGTCACTTGATTGCTAGGTTTGCAAGCTTTTGATCTCATCCGCTCCCTCGATGTTCATTTTTTTTCCTTTGAGTTTTCCATGTAAGGCACCAAAATGATGTTGTCTAGAAATGGAGTAGGGTCCTTTCTGAAAATAGCAGAGTATCAATTTATCTTTTCAATAACATGAGCAGGGAGATCTACTCAGTTTAAGAGTTCTTCCACTTTGTAAAATTTTGTAAACGATTTCTTGTGTCCTATTTCTCTTCAATAGTTGATATTTACATATTTTAGTCTTGATGGGCTTAGGCCTACTAGGAGTTTTTTGCCCTCGTTATAGGTTTGGCTTATTCTTTAGGCTTTCTGACCTATTTATTTAGTTAATTAGCTTTATGATTCATTTATTATTTTAGTCAAGTTACCAACCTTCTCTTAAGTCCAATTTTAGTCATACCAAATGAGTATCTTGAATGTGACTTTATTGTAGTTTCTAGCTTTTCATTCTTCCTCCTTTTTGTAATGTCATTATTTCATTTTTTAAGTTATTTATTTGTTTGTTTGGTTTATTATTCATTTTAAATTTCATTATGTTTAGTTATTTATTTTATACTAAAAAATTGAAGGAAACTTTTTGATTTTGGGCTATACTTTTTTCTTAAACTGTTGATAAAATCTATAATTTAAATTTTTATTTTTCTTCTATCTCTAGATATTTTAGATCTTCTTATTCAATGTGTTGCTCAAGTAATCGATTTAGTTCTTTATTTTGTTTTGTATTTAAATACTATTTTTATGCATCTAATTTGATAAATTATAGTATGAGACATATTGGACTTTTCTTATATTCTGTTTAAGTTTTAATAGAGGTGTTTTTCTTTTCGGTCATGGATAATATTTGTCATCAATTTAACTTTTGTTTAATTTATTAAACATTTTATATCTCTTTACTCATTGTTTTTTTTTTTTAATTTATTAGTTAATTCATTTAATTTAATTTTTTATTTTTAAATTTTTTTCATTCATCTATTCTTTGTAAGATGAGATATATATTGATTTTAATATTTTTATAATTTATTTCAATTTTAATATTAATGATTTAAAAGTCTACTATTTAGTTTTTATTTTTGTTTATGCATATGTAATTTTGTACGCATAGATTGCATAATTCAAACTCTTATTGAAAAGAATTATATACTATTTCGTTAGTATATATTTCAACTTTCTTGATTTATTCAATAATACTATAAAGATTGTTATATCTAATATGGAATAATCTAATAGGTCCAATCCAACAAGCTATCAATCCCAGAGAGGGTTTCTAGGCCCACTTAACTTGCATAGCCCAACGGCACTTTTGGACCCAATTGGACTGGTTCACTCGACCACAACTGCTCGGTCGAGTGGATTGTCCTCGACCACACACAATAAGAGGCTTCAAACCACTATATCCATTCAACTATCCCTCGGGTCAACCACATTGTCTAGTCGACGATTGTCAACCAAAGTACTCACTCCGACATTAACTTGTATCCTTATCACATTCAATGCTCTGAAAAGCAGCATGCCTCCGTGATTGGAAATAGCCAATAGCCCCCAGACAAGGACAAGAGCCTTCGACACTTGATAGGGACATTTTAGACATATCACCCACTAGGAGAAAGCTATAAATACCTTATTGCTAGCCACCCTCTAGATAATACCATATACAATATATCCTCTTACTCTTCTGGTCGATTACCTCATTTTGACCAGATCTAACTTAAGTGTTGGAGTGCCTTAGTCGGGGACACCTTAGCGAGTTTAACATTTAATGTTGGTTATATATCTCAGTTCAAGAAGAATATCATTGTTAGATCATTCGACCTCCTTGATTGAATTAGCCCAAACACTACCCTATTCACTAAATACGATTTTCAACCTCATCATTTTGGCACTATTTGTGGGAACCCTTGAGATTGCAATTGAGAAAATGGTGAATACTAGAAGAGCTGTGTCTGAGAAGGAGGATAACAGGAAGTCAGCATCTCCACTTCCCACTCTATCCTGCAAGGTTCGCATGCTCCAAGTCCCAGTGCTCTGCAAGAGCAAGTTTTAACGCTGACTATGCCTCTACTAATGTAGCTTAAAAGTGAACAAATCTTTTCCCAAATCCCTACTCAACTTTCCGTAGCATTCAACCAGCACACCACCAAGCCAGCCCCAGTTGGTAGTGTAACTCCCCAACCACCTCCACCAGAAGAGAGGTTCCCTTGGGACAGTCGTGGTTGACAAAAGTCCAGGTAGCCACCAGCCAACAAGAAGACAGCCCCAGGTGCCCTCAGGGAGAGAAGGAATGATCGAAGCCAAGAGAGAAAATTACTGACTCTATAGACCACCACGTTCAACCTAATCGAGCCCCATAGCGTGATAGGGTCGAATGTTCTAGACAAGACCAATGTGAAAAAGTGGAAAAATTTGTAGATTAGGGGTGTAAACGAGCCGAGCCAAGCTCAAATCTAGCAAGTTCAAGCTTGGCTCATTTATTAATTTGCGAGCTCGAACTCGAGCTGAGCTTAGTCGAGCTTAAAAAGTTAAGCTCAAGCTTGGCTCATTGAAATAGATGAATGTTCGGTGTGCCTTATCGAGCTTGACTAGATAAAGCTCATTATAAAGAAGTAGAAAAGCTTGATTCATTAAGCTTGAATTCAAGTTCGTATAGGTTTGAATTAACTAGAGCTCATTTAGACTCAAAATAAAATCTATAATTATAAAATTTTTAACAATTTTGTTCTATATTTTTCTAAAAATAAAAATACTAAATTATTATTATTATTATTTTCTTATCTTTATAGATTTTATTATATTAGCTCAAATTATAATTATATATATGTGTATGTATATATAATAAAAAAGCTCGTTTAAGCTTGCAAACATTTTGAGTCGAATATTATTGAGCTCAATTCTACTCCTTTAATAGACGAGCTTGAGCTTGGCTTGGCTCAGCTTGACTCGAGCTTGTAAAGATCAAGCTGAATATGAGCTTTCATCGAGCAGAACTCAAACTGTTCGTGAATAGTTTCATCTCATTTACACCCCTACTGTAGATCACATGGCCCGACCTATTTGAGCCTCACAATGCGATAGGGTTGAGTGCGTGATACCTCATTTTGACTAGAATATTACCCAAACTTATCGGGAGGAGTAGGAAGAAGTTTTCCACCAATTGCAATAATTAAACAGGTGCTTTGATGCGATCTCGAGGAAAAATACCGAGAGGGTGCCCAACCTAGAGAGCCCCTAAAGGTCTCGTTGAGAGAGAGACTTCCCTTTTATCTAGGAGATTGTCAATGAGCATATTGCCATTGATGCCAAGGTCCCGACTAGACTTCCAAGGTATAATGGCTCAACAGACCCCAATGAGCACTTGATGTAGTTCGAGCATATCATGTAACTGTATCGGCACAATGAGTACATCTATGCCAAGATGTTGGTGACTACTTTCCAGAGCATACTACTCGATTGGTTTGTTAAGTTAGAGCCCTTGTCGATATATTCCTACGATTAGCTCTGTGATAAATTTCTTCATCAGTTTGCGAGTCGGCGAAAGATGAAACTCCCCCATACTCATCTCCACATTGTCAAGCAGAACAAGGGGGAGTCCTTCCATGATATTTTTTGTGAGGTTCAACATGGAAGTCCTGAAGATAGATCAAGTTTCTAATCAACGTGTTGTTCTTAGGACTCAGGTACAAAGAATGCGCCATTACTTTGGTGCGAGAGCGCTTGAGGTCGATGAAGGAATTGCTCAACTTGGTGGAGAGATATATGACCTAAGAGGAGATGAACAAGCTGAAGTTCAAAAATGCAGAGTTTGACAAAAAGAAACATAAGGAGAAAGATGACCAGAAACATAGAGAGAAAGGTAGATCTCCAATAAAGCACTTTTATGACTATACTCCACTAAATATCCTAAGGCGAGATGTCTTGTTTGCCATCCAGTAGGATAATCTTGTCAAGAAATCGAAGACGCTAACAGAGACTGAAGCAATGAAAAAATTAAAAAAATATTTCCACTTTCGTAAACAAAAGAAGCATGACACAAATGAATGCTTCAATCTCCAGGAAACAATTGAGAAGCTCATTCGACAAGGTTATCTCAAAAATATGTGGTCATTGACACATAGGTTGAGGGGGCAAAATCGATTGAACTCTCCATAGAGAAAGGTCAATCAGCCTGAGGAGGGAGGACAAAGGAAAGAAACCCACCCAAAAAGACTGCCCGTCCATTCAAGGAGTAATTGACATGATTGTGGAACGTCCTACTAGGGGAACATAAAATAAGCAAGAAAAAAAATTCAGAGGAGGCTAGAGTCGATCAAAGCCTCGCCAGGTAAAATAATATTCCATTTATCAACAAGCGCAAAGCTTATTTCTTTCACTGATAACAACTTAGCCCATCTCAAAGGGAAGAACCATAAAACTGATTATCTTATAGTAGTCTCCATTAAGATTGCCAACTCTGAAGTGAGAAAGATTCTAGTCGATAACGACAACTCAGCCAACATCATCTTTCTCTCCATACTAAAAAGGATAAACTTAGGGCAATTGAAGTTTGAACCTATACATACCCCTTTGGTTGGGTTTGGGGGGGTCATAAATCATTCCAAAAGGGTTTATCAATCTTTCAACGTCATTTGGGGAAGCACCCCGAAGAAGGACTTTGATGGTAAACTATCTGGTGATAGATGCCCCATTCGCTTATAATGTAATAATTGATATTTTCATGCCATTGTGTCAACCTATCATATGAAGATCAAATTTCTGACCTCAGTTGGCACATGTGAACTGCTGTGTAACATCAAGAAAGCTTGGTGGTGTTATAATATTTCAATTGAGTTAAGTGAGCAGAAGGCTCAACCGTAATTGAAGACCTTAAGGGACACCCATGTAGTAGAACCCAAGGAGGTCTGAGCCCATAAGAAGAGAAAATTAGAGGATACCCAAGTGGAGATCGTCAGGGAGTTTAAAACAGTCGAGCTAGAACAAGGTAGCCCTGATAAGACAACTCGGATCGACATAGATATGGGCCCCCACTTGGAGTGTCTTATGGTTAATTTTCTGAGGAAAAATATTGACATCTTTGCCTGGAAGGCATCTGATGTCCAGGGAATCGACCTTCGTGTAATTGTGCACTGCTTCAATATCGACCCCTTATATAAGTCGATCAAGTAGAAGATGAGGACATTTAATGCTGAGAGGACACAGGTCATCAAAAAGGAAGTCAGAAAACTCTTAGATGCATGTTATGTAGTAAGAATTCAATACCCATCTTGGCTTTGTAATATTGTACTCGTCCCAAAAAATGAGGGACAGTGGTGAATGTGTAATAATTTTACAAATTTGAATAAAGCTTGTCCTAAAAATCCTTACCGCTTGCCTCAAATAGATTTACTAGTAGATTCCATAGCCGGTATTAAGTATGATGGATACATTTCAAGTGTATCATCAAATATTCATAGGCCTTAAAGTTATGGATAAAACTTTTTTTGGTGGTTCCCAATGGAGTTTATTGCTTTTGGTCATGCTTTTTGGACTTAAAAATGCTAGAGCAAACTACTAGAGGCTAGTCAACTTTATGTTTAAGAATGAAATAGGCAAATCTATGGAGGTATATGTCGATGACATGATCGTAAAGATGAAAAAGGCCCAAGACCATTTGCTCGACCTTAATCACACTTTTGTGATATTGAGAGCATTTGACCTGAAGTTGAATCTAAACAAGTGTATGTTTAGGGTTCGAGGAGGTAAATTTTTGGGTTACATGGTCAGTCAGTGGGGCATTTAGTCCAATATACAAAAGATTCAAGCTATTTTGGACATTACCCCATCTCGAATAGTCAGAGATGTACAACAGTTGGTTGGGAGGATTATTGCCCTTGGGAGATTCATTGCTAGATTGGCAGACAAGAGCTTACTTTTCTTCAAAATTCTCAAAAATGCCAAAAGGTTGGGTTTCTAATGGAATGAACAATGGGATCGGGCGTTGGTCGAGTTAAAATAGTATTTATCCTTGCCCCCCATGTTCGCAAAACTTGAACTTAGAGAAGTACTTCACATATGATTGGCTATTTTAGAGGTATTGATTGGCTCAGTCTCAGTCTCGACCAGAGATGAAAGCCATCGATTGATTTACTATTGCAATAAGTCCCTCCAAGCACCAAAGAATAACTACTTGGAGATCGAAAAATTTGCATTAGCACTAGTCACCGCAGCTCAAAAGCTGTGTCCATATTTTCAGTCTCATACCATGATAGTGCTGACCAACCAACTGTTGAAGCATGTGCTATTAAAGCCAGACACCTTTGGGAGGTTAACTAAATGGGCCATCAAATTAAGAAAATTTGATATTACCTTCCAGCCTAGAATAGCTATCAAAATGTAGGTCTTGGCAGATTTCATTGCTGAATGAGTCGACCTACCTAAGAAAAGCAACAAAGCCCCTCTCACTTGGACTTTATATATTGATAGATCTTCGACCACATTACGAGGGGGAGTAAGAGTGGCACTCCATTCCCCAACAGTAGAGGAGTATGATTTTGCAATTAAGTTTGACTATGTAGTTACTAATAATGAGCTGGATTGTGGGTCTCTCTTTTTTGGTATGAGGATGGCGCTTGATCAAGGTGTTGATCACTTGGCTGCGATTATGGACTCTTAGTTGGTGGCAGAACAAGTCGAGGAAAATTTTGAAGCCAAGGATTTAATAATGGGCCGGTACTTGGTGGAGGTTAGAAAGTTACAATAATTATTCAAAAAGTTCACCCTCAGTCAGGTATCTCAATCTAAGAATGAGTGTGTAGATGCCCTATCCAAATTTGCTAACTCGACTAGAGGCATAAGTAATAGGATGATAACATTTTTGGTCATCGATAGGCCGTCGATCGGCCCACTCGAAGAGAACTTGGTAGAGAGCATCGAGGAAACAGTCCTTTCACGGCAGGATCCAATAAAACTTTACATGAGTCATGACACAATCCCCGAAGATAAGAATGAAGCTCATTGCCTTTGAGGACAAGTTGTGAAGTTTGCACTCGACAAGCATGGGCAACTGTATAAGAGGTCGATCTTTGGACCACCCCTAAGGTGCCTGAATCTTGACCAGGTTCGAGAAGTATTGTAGGATATCCATGCAGGCATCTGTAGGAAACATTTCGGGGAAAGATCCCTCACGCATAAAATCATCAGGTATGGATATTTTTGGCCAATATTATCGAAAGACGCTGTTTGTTTTGCTAAAAAATACCCATCATGCCAAGTTCATTTGAACCTCCCATATCAACCCACCTCACCTATGATCAATGTTCAAATCTCTTGGTCGTTCACCTAGTAGGGGATCAATATTTTAGGCTTACTGCCAAAGTTGACAAATTATTGAAAGTTCAGAATTGTGGTGGTTGAGTATTTTACCAAGTAGGTCGAGGTCAAGGCTATCCTAAAGATAACCAATGTAGCCATCAAGAGTTTTATCTGGAAAAATATCATCTATCCTTTTGGCCTTCCCAAGATCCTCATTTTAGACAACAAGACTCAGTTCTAGAGCAAGAGTACCAGAGGTTAGTGCGAGGCCCTGGGAATCACATAATATTTTTCTCCAATGGGTAACCTTCAGTCGAATGGCCAGACAAAGGTGACAAACAGGATAATCCTTGACCATTTGAAAGTCAGGATACATGATACTAGGTCAAGTTGGGCAGATGACCTCCCAGGAGTGTTGTGGGCATACGTGACAACTCCCCGTACAGCCACAGGTCACAACCCTTATAGTTTGGTTTATGGTTCGGAGGCAGTCATCCCCTAAGAACTTATAGAACATACAGCTTAGGTTATTCACTTCCACCCACTCAAGAACACATTATAAAGGAAGCTCAACCTCGAGACGATTGATGAGCAGAGGTAAGAAGCTTACAACACCATACAACGCTACAAGTCAAAGATGGTAGAGAACTATAACAAAAGGGTTAGGGTGCATTATTTTAAGGTCAGAGACCTCATTCTAAAAAAGGTAGAGGTGTCTAAGAATATTGGTAAACTTGACCCAAAAGGGGAGGGGTCCTATACCATGGTGAAGGTATCAAAGCATAATGCTTACCAATTTGCTAATATGGAGGGGGATGAGCTCCCTCGCCCATGGAATGCCATTAACTTGAAGAAATTCTACATATGAAAGCATATTATAACCATCCTCGTATTCTATGATATAAATAAAGGTCAAACACCACTATTATTGTTTGTTTGTATTGTCACAGCTGCATCTACCTCGCACTATTCTAAGCTTTAAGTTGACCCTGTAGTCGACAAAAATAGCTCCACTTTGCCACAAAAAAGATTTAAGTAGACCCTATTGTTAATGAAAAAGCAGCTTTATGCTGCCACACAGAAGTTTCAAGTCGACCCCACAATCGATGAAAAATTGGTTTCATGCTATAACTCCAAAATTTTAAATCGACCCCGTAGTTGACATGAAAGTAGCTTCACATTACCACTCCAAAATTTCAAGTCAATCTTGTAGTTGACATAAAAATAGCTTCACGCTACCACTCCAAGTTTCAAGTTGACCACGCCGTCGACTCAAAGTAGCTACATGTTGTCAACTTAAGGCTTTTTAACCTAAACTATATGATCGACCCAGTAGTCAATCAACAAGTCGACCACAAAATCATGAAAATTGACTATAGAGTTGTGCAAATTTGTGAAAACAAACTATTAAATACGCTTATGCATGACCCCGTGTATCTCTCAAAAATTGATGACAAAGTTGTTGGGTTCTCTTGATAACTAATATAGTTGTCAACTATTCACCCATACAATCACGATAGTAAAGTTGCATTTGACAAGAAAGTTGTGAAATTGATTTCATTCGACAACAAAGATATCAAAATGATCTTTCATTGATTGGAATATTGTAATTCATTACAATAACATTCTATTCCAAAAAATAGAAAAAAATAACAAAAAGAAATAGCAAAAAGAGCTTGGAGATTACATTTGGCTCGACCCAACTTGCTACCTTTCTACGAGTTTTCGTCGGGCTCCGACATTGCTGATACTAGTGATTGAATGGCACGAGCAGGTTGTGATAGCCTTACAATGTCGCTCATGAAATTAGTTGAGCGTAGCACATATTACGTGACATCGACTTATCCCTCCCTCAGTTCAAAGGCAAGGTCCTAGGCGAAGGTAAACCCATACACCAATTTAGCTAGCTTGGCCTCAACCTTAGCTTGTTTTTGTTGGGCTTCAGTTATGGGCTTGATAGGTGCATTTGTTGCAGTATTCTTCTCTCGACCCCATCGATTGTGCCCATATCAGATTTGGGGTAAGGCTACAGCTTCTCATTTAGGATAGGGCTTATTCTATCTTTATCTTCTGCTTGAAAAGTATAGCCAAGATTCTTGAGCTACTTTATCACCTTGTTGAACATATTGCGAGCATTGTCGATGGATAGAACCACACCTACATCTTGGAAGACTGAGCACAATATGAATTATTCCACTACCTCCCGTCATATTGTGGAGAGCTTTTAAGTAAAGGCCGCTCGAGTCTCTTCAAATGCATCAGCGTGGCTAGCCAATCGATCAGAGGAGTAGCTCACCTGCATATCCAAGTGAGCCTTCTTCAGCATGGAGTCCATTTGATTCCTTTTCTTGACAGCTTATACCAGCTATTGATCTTTTGTATCGAGTTGCTCCCAGAGGTCAACCACATCTTTTTGTTAGTTGGTTGATCTAGAGCTGGGACGACTCGAGTTGAACTTTGAGGGTTCCTAGATCCTCTCCCTCTTGTAGCTCTTTGTGATCAGCCAGAGCCACCTCCAACCAGTGGTAAAAGTGATATCCCGGCTGGTTCACTTGAAACAGAGTGTGTCGGTGAATAATGCAACTTTTTGAAAGGAGTACTGGATGAGAAAACAATCGACCTCACACTTACCATATTGCTATGGTATGCTAGAGCCTTGAACGTGCCAACCTGACTCAGGCCTATGAGTCTCCATTGGTTTGTGGAGAAGAGCTCAGTCACTATCCACTTAAGAGCGTCGGTGCCCGTCATCCCCGATTGTATGATGCAGGTTGAATTAGTTACCTCCATAGTGGGGTTAGGCCTGAAACAAGGTGATTCTAGTTGGGAAAGTTGAAACAGCACCTCATTGCCACGCTTGCCAAATAAGTTGTAGCCTGTCATCATCTTCTGTTTACCTTTGTTGCCCGTTGCCTTTTTGGGTGCTGAACCTCCTTGCTCGATCATTTATCTTTTTCCCTGACCTACGAGGCTGCTTTAGGCATATTCCTTTGTTCAGGGAGATTGGTGTGCCTATTCAATCTAGGACATGGTGGGAGCGGTGGTTGAACGGGTTGAGGGGGCAGGCTTTACTGCAGGGGTACCTTATTGAGTAGTTGCTCAACGACGTTAGTCATTCCTTTGAACTCTTGCTAAAGTCTCTGCTTGGCTGTGGGCTATCATTTCTTCTCAATCTACCAATAAGAGATAAAGCAAAAAGGATCAGAATCAAGTAGAAAGATAAAAATCTATGATTAACACAGTTCATAACGATGTCTACCTAGCTGATCACTCGCGATAGGCCATGTAACACTAGATATACCTCCATGGTTAAAATCAGGGCCTTAATCTACCTAAATTCGATTGGGTCTCAAATGAAAATATTGGGCCAGCTGGGCATTTGGTTCCTTGGCATTTCAACATGCCCTTTCCACCACCTTCTAAGAATGTTAAATTCCCTAGGCCCTCAAACATAGAAAAAATATTTTTTCCACTTATGGCTGTATGATGAGAAAGGGGTTACCAAGAATTTGCAACACAGATGCATCGTCAGATAATAGAACCTAGAATCTTCAATACTCCTTGATTTTCGAGACATGGGCAAATGGAATAGATTGTAAAAATTGGCAAAAGAGGTTGGTTGGTTGAACAGGTGCATCATCACAGCAAACTATAGATGGTGGCAAAGCAGTTGGGAAGGAGTTGAGTTATACAAATCTCAAGGCCCCTCAAGAGGTCAACCATGGTTGGTGCTAAGGGAAAATTAAGGCCGCACTTGAACTTTTCCTCAAACACCATTATGTATCCCTATGGATGTCGATGCATTCTACCTTGGGACCTTGGCACCAAAAGTTCATATTCATTAGGCAATGGTACATCTCCCTAATTTGAACTAGGTCAGCGAGGGAGATCTTAGAGACTATTTCACTATAGTGGTCTGGAGTAAACAATTGACCATGTAATGCTGGCACTTTGATTGGACTAGTATCGCCCCCAAAAGTAGCTCTTTCAGTGCTCGAGCTGCTGAAGGTTGAGCTATCACTTGTCGAGCTATCAGAGTTACTCTCAAACACACTTCCACCCCCAAACTCCCCCTAAAATTATACACCCTCGAACCTGTTGTCCTCGCTATTTGATGCACATGACATCTTTACAAAGAAAAATGGAGGAAAGCATAAGCTTGCAGAAGGACCTACATTGGGTAGCTTGAAAACTCTAAGGTGTAGAAAGGATTTAAAGAACTTTGAGAGCAAGAACTCAATCAAACTAGATTTAGCAAAAGTGATAAATAAATGTTTCTATCTCACCTATTTATAGGTATTTAGATGCGAAAACCTATGCGGCAGTAATAATTGCATTGCCGCCTCTTACCGCTTCATATACCGTGATGTAACTAATGCATTAAATGTGCAAAATTGTCAAAAATCCTAGTCGATTATTCAAAAACCCCGATCGAGAGTTCAAAACCCTGGTCGAATACATAAAACCTTCATAACCATCATTTAGTTCTCTACTCCCTGTTCCTTCTTGTCGACAAACTCGATCAGGACTGCAAATGGGGGGGACTCATGATAAGAGATAGCCTAACAGACCCAGTCCAACAAGCTATCAATCCTAGAGAGGGCTCCTAGGCCCACTTAACATGCATAGCCCAACGGCATTTTTGGACTTGTTAGGTTGGGTCACTTAACCACAACCATTCGGTCGAGTGAATTGTCCTCGACCACATACAACGGGAAGCTTCAAACCACTCTATCCTTTCAACCATCCCTCAGGTTGACCATTTTTTCTGGCCGATGATTATCGATCAGAGTGTTCACTTCGATGCTGACTTATATCCTTATCACATTCAATGCTCTAACAGACAGCATGTCTCCGCATTAATGTTGCGTGCCACCCCAGTACAGTCTTTGCTACCAACTCTGGTAGGGAGGTGAACCCCCAGAGTACTATTCATCCTGGGAAGTAAGAGATGATGCCACTTGAAATAGTATTGGGATGAAAATAACCAATAACCCCCAAGTAAGGAAAATAGCTCTTTACACTTGATAGAAACATTTTAGACATATCACTCACCAGGAGAAGGTTATAAATACCTCATTGCCAGCCACCTTCTAGGTAATGCCACATGCATTATATGCTCTTACTCTTCTGCTCGATTATCTTATTTCGACCAAAACTAACTTGAGCGTCGGAGTGCTTTAGTTAGGGGCACATTGGCTAGTTTAACGTTTGCTGTTGGTTGCAGATCTCAACCTAAGAAGAATATCACTGTTGAATTGTTCAACCTCCTTGATTGAATCAGCCCAAGTAATATTCTATTCACTAAATATGACTTTCAACCTCAGTAATATATATCTAATTTTATTTCATTTTGTTCTTTTAAATTTCAATTATACTTGAAATGTTAGCAATTGTTGCACTTTTGTTATCTTATTTACTCTTTTTGTTTCTACCATTGTGTTTTTTAATATAAGGATCCATTTATAGTTATAAAAATGTTAAGAATAAACATATATCTATAAACAAATTGCGTTTTGTTTCTCTTTATTCATGATAGAAAAACAAAATATTTTTTAAATAAATTTTATAAATATAATAAATTATTCAATTAATTGAAATATGCATACCAAGATACATGATGTTATCTATAAACATACAAATTTATTTTTGTTGTTTTTTCTATGCGTACATAATTAGAAATAGACATAATCATATATGGCATGAATGAATTTAATGAGTTTCATACAAAATGCATAATCATTTCTTCATTCATTTAATTTGATAGAAATATCTGATTAATTTCAACTACTTGACCAGTGAATTTCAAAATGCCACATTACTCTAAGTAAATTACTCAAATACCAAGCACAATCAAATATTTTTTTTTATCTAAAGAAATCAAAAAAATTATAGTAAAATAAAAATTCAAAAGCAAGCATCTTTTTAATTCTAAATCTATGCAATGAAATAAAATATATAATTATATATATTTTAAAGTTATTTGACAAAATAAAATCTATAATTATGAATATTTAAAATTATTCGATGAGACATTATTATGCAAATTTGGATAAATGGGACGTAAAATTTCAGTCATCATAAGTTTTATTAAAATAAAATTTTAAAAAACAAATTAACAACGAATGAGAATTTTATGATTTAATTTAAAAAGTTTTAAATTCTAAAAATTTAACATTGGATTAAAATTGCTCAATTTTGATAAACACGCTGTGCTTTATATAACCGTACAGATAAATACATTTTGTACACGTATATATGCGTAGATCACTACATAAATTTTTCAGGAATATAATGTGTTCCTTACGTGGTAGATTAAAACTAATTCAGGATACATCTCTACATAGTTGTAAAACCCGGATTAAACTATAACAATTAACATTTAGCAATTATCTCGCCAGCCTTGCAAGACAAATTTCTGCAATATATCATTTATGGATAGTTCATGATTAATTGAGTTGAGCTACTCAGATCATTTGTCTAACCGGTTTCGTGAAATCATATATTTCACATCTTGATCCAATCTATAGATTTTCAAAACGTTAAAAAACAAACTAATGCTGCTTGCAGGTCTTGTCTCTATGTCGACTTGACGAAATATAAAATTCAAAGCAAAGCAATGTAATCCCAACGATAGAATAGAAGAGGGTGGCCGCTTGCCACTTTCCAGTAACCAAGTCAAATTTCCTAATTAAATCCTGAGATATCTGAAATTAGCTTTTCACCAACCTTTGCCTATCAGCCATAACCAACCAAGTGTTACCCCTGCAAATATACCTCCAAGAAGAAACAGAACCAGTATGTTACCCAGAGCATTTTGCTCTGGTCCCTGCAATAAATAATAACACAATATTATTAGGCTATGTGCCCTTTGGTTAGAGTGCATGAATTAAACTTAATTACCTTATACCCTTGAGGGGCAGAAGTAAGGACACAGACGGTAAGATAACCGTTACTTAGTCCCAAGAAAGAGATAAGCAGTATCATCCATCCCTGATCACCATACTTTGCCGTGAAATAGAAGGCCGGAATAAGTAAAAACCGCACAAAAACTGATATCGTAAGTCCCTTTCGAGATGTCAGCTTAATGCATTTAATCAGTGGTACATATCGCCCTATAAGATCCCACACATTGTACATCGCAATTAGGACAGTTGCATACCTGATCATATTCACACATCAGTATTTCATCACAAAGTGAGTGATAAGTTCTTACGTTGGTTGAGATGTAAGAATTAGGTGGCTATTCAACAAACTCTATATAAGCATTACAGTATCTAATGGGGTTTTAATTCTTACCATCCACCCAAGCTATGAGAACCAGTGTCCTCAGATAAAAATCCAGGAAAGATTGATAGTGTCAGAACATATATCAGAAACATGTCCAATGCATAATCTATGTTCTGTAATAATAACTGTTTGTTGCCCAGCCGTGCAACATCTTTTGGACTTTGATGAGTCTGCAAGATATCATGTTTGCTTTAATGAACTTTGTTTGGGTTATCATGATCACACAACGGCAGGGAGAGGAGACTCACTTGTCCAGGTTCTGCATGGAGTACTCCCCCAGCAGCAAGGTCGGCCGACACAGTCTTTGACCCTTCCGAAGCTGCTTTTGAGCGGTAGTACTTCACGATTGGCAGCTTTGGAAACACATATGCGTAGAGGAAGACGCAGACCAACTCAAAAAAAGTTGAGATAGAAAAGAATAGAACTGCATTTGAAGATATTGGAAAACATCAGTTTTTTAATTTCTTTCTACCATGGCAATTTGAGTACAACAAAAATATAAACAAAAAGTGAATACGATGATTATTTCATTAAATATTTAAACCGTATATAGATATGACTCCACAAACCACCATATTCTGTTCATTAACTGGAGAACTAGTTTTTATCGAACATTTGAAATAGCTGAAAGATGCTAAGTAATTTGAACATACTGGCTCCCTTTCGAAGACCATTCTTAGAATTCTCAAATGCCGCTTTTGTGATCATCCTCAAAGCAGATGTGAGAGCCCCAGAAGCAGCCATCCCAGCTAGGAAAGACTTGAAAAAATTCTAGTCAAGTTAATTTGTCAAATCCTAAAGTTACATGGGACATAACAACATTAGAAAGTAACCTGAATGAACTCAGGCAACATTAAAGAGAGATCCCCTATCATTCCACCCTGAACATGAGCATCTGCAACCCCAAAAGCAGCACTTAAGGCACATATGCCAATGAAAGTGCCAATTCCTCCTCTTCCTGATGTGGCTAAATCTAGCTGAAACATATTAAAATGCAAAATGAAGCAAACAATATGTGTCGACAAACTTACGTTGGACATCAGGTTGACATTGTAAACAATGAAGTAAAGAGAAGAAAATGAAAACTTACAACCAGCACCAAAAGAGTACTTATGAAGAAAAGTATATATCCAAAAAGATTTCGTCTTCTAGTATTGATATTCGCCTCATGGTATGCCAGAATAGCAAGTGTTCCAAGAGCAAATGGTTGGTACACAAGAGAAAGGACCCTTGAGGGGTGATACTTCTGTAGATACAGAGCATGTTCATTATATCAACAACAAATTATCGCATCTAATAGAACATTACAAGCCAATTTGGCTACTGAAACAGAACATTAGAATTAACAAGAACATAGAAATATAGTAATCATACAAGAAACCCTATGCCTATTTACTTGTCTGAGGAGAAAAAATGTCCATTGTGTTAAGTAATCCAGATTACTTAAAACCATTTCCCTTGATAAGCTTTTCCTTTGTGTCCCCATAAATCAGAAAACATTTAACAAAATACATTATAAAATATGCTTTTTCTGCAACCAAATATTGGGCAAACTTGTCTTCCTTGAATTTCACTTAATAATTAATATTAATCTTGACAACCAATGTCTCATTTATAACAAATAACTAATGATAGAAGGACATGATTTAGAAAAAGAGAATTACTGGAAACAAGTAGCCATAATAGTCCTCTATTGTCACCATGCTGTTCCAAGAAAAGAGGCACCCATTTCCAAGGAACCAACATACCACCATGGCAACATACTTTCCCTGCACAATTATAAAGCGATCAACTTAGGGAATTTGAAGAACATCACATGCAATTCTTTTCAGAAGTTCATCAGTAGCAAACCTGAAGACTAGATGCAGCCCCAGATTCAACTTGATTATGCATGTTGGCTACTTTTCAAAAATTTTCCTAATTAAAAAATTGAAATTCCACATCAGCTTGGCGACGATATTTCAGGATATAGAGAATATATACAGAGAGACACATTCTGAACAAAAGAAAATACAATAGCTTCAAATTCGCAATTAAACAAAAATACAGCGGCAATATGCTCTGTTATAAATAGAAAAGCTATATAGTTTAATTATTTATATCATTTTCTGTTACCTAAAGTTATATACACAAACAGATGGCTGCAAAAGTTATGTCTCCATGAAATTTTCATCAGAACTCTGCAATTTCAAGAACTGAAAGCAGTAGCAAATAGCCGTATCAACGGACTATAGTTATTTTCATATGGATCATTAATCATAAGCATCATGTAATCATATGGTAAGAACCCAACCCCATTATATATATTGTATAGAGGGGCGGGGAGAGAGAGAGAGAGAGAGAGGGAGGGAGGGAGGGAGGATCTTACGTCTCTGAAAACTGATAAGGAAGTTTCAACTCTGCGATGAAGATGTTGGAATTCTTTGTGGTGTTCTGGGATCTTGTCGTATCCCATCAAGCTTCTGTAATTTATATAAGCACGAGCGGACGGAATGTGGATGTCCACATAATATAGTTTTTCAATTTTTCTCATTAATAATTTATGGGTACTGACACGTGTGCATAATTTTCTTTTTATTTAAATAAACTATCAAAACAAATAAGATAACAATAACTAAATTGAGATGTGAGATGTGCGAGCTCTACGAGAGCCTGTCTTAAAAAGAAAAAAAAAGGTTTAATGACCGAATTTCAATACTTGTATATTATGATTATTAATTAATAATTATTAAATAATTAATTCAATAGAATTTTAAAAAATAATTCATCAGTGACTACATGATTAGTCGCCATTTTATGATCGGACAGTGATTCCTTATGCCTAATCTTTATTTTAATGCTGATTTGCTTATTAGTTAGTGGGGATTTTCTATGGTCTCGTACTCATAGTTCCTACTTGTCGTCAAATATCCACTTTTTAACCGTTGATATTAATATAATTTAATTATCATGATTCTTTATATGAAATCATTTTCTTTAAAATCTAATTATAAAGAAAAAAATAAAAATTATTTAGTTAAATGACCCAATTAACCTTGATATAATAAATATATTATAAAACCTCTTTTTCTTATTTCAAACCCTAGTTCAATCAGAACAAAGCAAATCCTAGCCAATGAATTCAAGTGGAAGAAGATTAGAGAAAAGTGAATAATAAATACTATCAAAACTAAATAATTACATTATTGGGATTTGCTTTGTTTTGATTCAATCAGAACAAAATCTTTTTCTTTTCTCTAATTTTCTTCTACTTGAATTCGTTTGTTGGGATTTGCTTTGTTTTGATTTAAATTAAATTTTATAATTAAAGAATTATTTAAACGACTTGAAACTAGCACAGCTTTTGCTAAAAATACATTTTTGTTTATGGACGACGTTTTTCCATTATTGTTTGTATATCAAGTTTGAAATTGATCAAAGTTCATAAGCTAATTATAAAGAAAATCAGCTACGAACTTTGTCCTAGTAATCACAGCTTAACCCTCCCAAAATTTCAATTTTGAATCCATCCGAATGAACATACTATAATTTTGTCTTCCATCAAACTTTATTATAAAGTTTATTCAATTCATATCAAATATAAGATATTAAGCGTATTAAATAGTTTTTATAAATATAGTTGAACAAAAATTAGATGTATTTAGCATATATGTGTAAAATAAAATATAAAACAAATATTATTTAAATAAGATGATCCAAAATATCCAATTTCACATAACACCATATGTTTATGCAGCTTAAATAGTAATTAATGAATAAATTACGTTGAAAAGCGATGGTAAATAATTTTCCTGTTGATTCAACACACACCTATCATTTGTATTTGCTTGGATCAATTGATAAGGATAGTCCATTATATCGTTAAACCCTATTCGTTCTTGAAAATTGGGAAGATCGAGTGATTGTCTGTCCGCGTCCCGTTGTAGGGCATCCCGCCAACAAATTAGCTTTCAAAACTTTGATTCTTTTGGGCCAATTTAATTGACGAGTAGGTACATATATATGTCTGGGCTTTAGACTCATCTAACAATCCATTTTCCGTTGATTTTAATCAGAAAATATTTCTGCGTTACTCATGATCACCCGTTAATTCAAGTAGAAGAAGATTAGAGAAAAGAAAAAAATTTTGTTCTAATTGAATTAGGATTTAAAATAGGAAAAAGAGGTTTTATAATATATTTGTTGTATCAAGGTTAATCGGGCTATTTAACTAAATAATTTTTATTTTTTTTTCATAATTGGATTTTAAAGAAGATGATTTCATATAAGAATTATGGTAGAACCATGATTCTGTATTTTGTGATGGTTTGAAGGCCATGATTAAATTATATTAATATCAATGGTTAAAAAGTGAGTACCTGATGACAAGTAAGAATCATGGATATGGGACCATAGAAACCCCGTAGTTAGTGACCATAAAACTGTGAAGTTTTTACAATCACGGGTATTAGTGACCATAAAGTAGTCACTAGTTTGATAACTAATTAACGATTGAATTATTTTTAGATTATTAACTTATAATCCAATTTTCTTTTGATCATTAACACAATTAGTATGACTATGTTTTTTCACTTAGCAATTGATAACAACTATAAAATTTTATTTTTTAACATATTTTTATAATATGAAAATATAAAATATATGTTATTGTTATACTTAAAATATTATATTTGTTTATATATGTATATATAAATATAATTTTATATATTTGTATAATGTTAGATATATATACATATCCAAGACAGATATAAATATATATAATCTTATACATGAAAATATAATATTTCTATATTATGTTATATAATTGAAGATTTATAAGTTTATTCATTGTCACTTAAGGAAGTAAAATAAAAATAATACTTTTATACAAAGAAAGAATATGAAAATTAATTGACATGTATATATATATATATATATATGTGTTATTCATGATGATGCGACCAGATAGTTGGAGAGTTAGGCGTTGGCCCTGGCCCAAAGTAATCAATTAGGAGGTTGATTGAAGATGAATGTGAAGGTAAGAGCGTGTTGCATTTTGCAATCAATCAACACATGTGAGGCTAGTTAAGGAAGCTCTCGCTAACGCATTTTGATGCTTAAGTTAGTTTAATCAACCGGAATTTAGAGCGGTAGAATGAGGGCCAAAGTTATAGTAAACGTAGGGTTGTTCATGGGTCGGGTTGATTTGATTTAGGTAATCGGATTCTCAATAAAAAGAAAAAAAGAGAGGAGAATAAAGAACAAGTTGCAATTTATTTAGTTTTTTAATTAGAAAATCAAGACAATTAAATTATTTACAAAATATTCATCAAAATTAAAAAATACACAGTATTGCACAGGAGCACCACAAGTTATAATTGTTATAAATTATCTTCTCTTTTACCACAAGCCATGATTGATAATATAAAATTTCAAATCCAAATCTAAGTTGAATATTAAATATAAGTACAAATAACAAAAGTTATAATTTTAAAAAATATTATTTATGGTCAGGTCTGGTTGATGAATATGAAATTCAAGAATCGAACCAAATGTAAATGGGTTTGATCAGATTTGACCAGATCAAACTCAATGATCTAAACCAAATTGAACCAATTAGATTGATTCGATTTGGTTCGTCAAGTTCATACATGGTCCGATGAACACCCCTAAGTAAATGTACTTAAAGGAGTGCTTGCAATGGAATGTTTATAGTCCCCCATAGGGGAAGGGGGTCAAAATGTCCATGGTCCCTTTGCTCTTGTGGGGAGGGCCATTGTCTTTGTATGAGGGCTTTTAGGTTTTTCTTTTTTTTGAGACCCCTTTTTAGGTAGTGTGTCATTCTTTCTTTTGGGATATGGAAGAGATCTCTGCATTTAATGTAGATGTATGCTAGTGGTATGATGGAGATTTGCTTTTTTCATGAGGAGGTACGTTGCTTATCAGTGTGTTTAGTGTGGCAGAGTGGTAGTTGAGTTGCATTTAATGTGATAGTGACCAATGGTGGGAAATACCTTCTAATCTCATAGGTCAACTTCTTCGAGTTGAGATGCCTATTTGGTTGTAGGACTCTTTACCATACTTTGGTTGATTGATTGACTATTGATAACTTGTACTAGTTAACTAACTTAATGTACTTTTGGGTTGGGCTGGTTCTATTGGGTTATTGGGCTCGCCTTACTTCCTCATATCATGAGTCCCCCTCACTCCTAAGTCCTAATTGAGAACATGATGAGAAAGAGTAGGGAGTAGTTGATCTTCAATTTTTTTTATATTAACATTACATTTTGAATTCTGACCAGGGTTTTGGTGGCAATAAATGTGGCTGTTACATTAGACAATTGAATATAATGATCGACAGTTATGTAATAAGTGCTCGATAATTGGTCACTTTAGTCAGTTGAATTACCCTTGGCTGAACCTTATAAATAGTGCGTTGGGCTTCTTTTTACTACATTTGCCGTGTTGGTGAGAGGTCGAGCTCTGTGAATTTTATCTTAAATGATCACATGTGCCCAACATTAGGTAAGAATTGTAAACTTCCTGTTTTTCTTTGTTTTGCAAGTTCTCTTTCATTCTTGCATAGTTTAGCTCTTTACCATTCATTGTTAAGACCCTTAAGACATTAATCATGCTTAGAGTCTTTGAAGAAAGTAGTGGGAGGTTGAATGACTCTAAGGCAACTTAATCGTCTAGGGACTTGACTGGAAGAGATAGTGATTCGTCTAGTGGGACTAGTGAGTTTTTAAGTGAAAGGTCGAGTGTTTCTGAGATAACTAGTGAGGATGGTGGCAACAAGGCAAAGGTTGGGGTTTAAGAGGCTACTGGCCTATTTGGATAGGCTAGTAGACCTTCGATGTCTTGGAGAGGGTTATTCACAATTGACCATTATAATGATATAGTGTCTAAGATCAATAGAAATGACTTAGAGCTGATTAGGTACACATATCATGTTTCCCTTAAGTTCGAGTTAATTTTATCAGGGCTTAGCGATAGAATACACATACCTCCAGAGGGTTGTCTAGCAATCTTTGTGGATGCTTTCAAGTGCGGGCTTAGGTTTCTCATTGCACAACCCATAGTCGACCTGTTTGGGGGTCTTCGAGTGTGGATTACCCAATTATTGCCCAATTATTTTTCAATCCTATATAGCTTTGTTATTTTAATGTTGATACATGACTAACCTTTCTCTTTCATAACTTTCAACAACCTATTCTATCTTTCCATGTCTCAAAAGTTGGGCAACATCAAGAATTTGAGTTTTTCTTACCTTACTACCTCCTATTGTCGAAAAACCTTGTGAGCCTATTATCTTCTTATAGCCAATCTTGGAAAAAGAGATATTTATTTGTCTACACACCAAGTGAGGGCGGCATTAATATTCCAAGGGGATGGTTGAAAGGTTGGGTCGATATGTCTGTTAATGAAAATCTGACCTAGAACAATACCTTCATTCAAGATTTTGTCAATTTTGGCGCAATAGAGGTGTTGGGTTTTACGTAGGAGAGGAATATGGTGTTACTAGACTTGTCACATACTCAATCAATTTTGCTACCTAATGTTCATCTAGGTAGACTCAATTTTATCATATTGCTTTTGTTGTTCTTTCATAATTTCTAATTGATATTATGCATTTCTATTCGTGTGTTTTTATAGATCAAGAACTGATCACGCTAGCAAGCTATGGCCCGACAACAAAAAGTATAGGAGTGTCGAGAGCAACCGCTTAATGAGAGGCTGCATCCTTGGTTGCTCAATCATATCATGCATCGCCGACCATGCCTCTCATTGCTTACTTAAGTACGGCTAGCATCGTTAGCCTAGCGTTTTAACTAAAAAGGAAAACTATTGATGATCGACCTACTTCTCTTAAGAGGATTGTTGCTAAAAAGGGAAAAGAAAAATGATCGATGTTTCCTTCTTAGGGTCATTACCAGACAAGGAGTTATTTCTAATACTTATTTTTCAAACCCGAGGTTTGGCCCGAATATGGGTGTAGTGAACACAACCTTAATGTTGGCCACAGGGTTGATAGGAGTTACCTGTTTGAAGGTCTTTACCGCTATTCTTTTTCTCTCAGACTAGAAAAAGATGTTGGAGCTCAAATAAGTTGAGGCCTTGAAGGCATTTGCTTACCACGCTAACATGGTAAGTTTATGCTTAGCTTGCCGTGTCTTTTGAACATATATACGTGTGTATGTTTCTAATTAAATCTTTTCTCCTTACAGGTCAGATAGTAGGGTTATAACTTCTATCACTAGGCTGAACTTGCCCTAGTTAACTGCATAGAGCTGTAAAAAGAGTAGTCTGACCTCTCAAAGGCTCGAATCAAGTCTCTGGAGTTGAGGATCCATGAATTGGAGAAATAGGTTGAGGAGAAGGATGTGGAGTTGGTGGCTACCATAGCAAATGACTTGCTGAAGAAAATGAGATCGAAAGTAAAAGATGCCCTATTCTTTGGTTTGGCATTGGGATATAGTAGATTAGAATATAACATCTACCTTTGTTATGCTGAGGATGAATTCTTTAAGTCACAACCAAATATTTGAAAAAAGGTAGTGCAATAGTTCATGTTGAGCTTTGCCTTTGCCAAAGCTAATGTTGTGTTTGCAATGGACAATGCTAAGGAGCATTTAAGAAGATGGTGAAACAACTAGAATTCTTCTGTTTTCATATTCGTGAAGGGGATAAGGCTTGAATAAATGTGTTCTAAAATGAGTGGCTCGAGGACTATGATGGGAATGCACTTGCTAAAGAGTAGCAAAGGCCACAATCCATCCTAAGGCAACAAAAGTGGGGAAAGAGCTCGAGTTTGTTAGCGATTTTGCCCTCGACATAAAAAATGGGCCAGTGGATGTTGCTATATTCGTCTTTACTATTGATCGTACATTTTTAATTGAGGAGGTGATCACTCTCGACCTACAGGAGCTTCTCACTTTAGATTAGACTAAGAGGTTGAAGGACTATTGCTAGTCGTGCTAGTTTACTCTACAAATGAGCTTGATAGAGCTGGTAGTTAAAGGCATTACTTGAGGTGCAAGGGAGAAAGGGGTGGGGTTGAGTTGATTTGATTTTTTTTCTATTTAACTGTTTCACCTTGAGAGGTGTGATAAACATTTGAATTTGGGTTTTTGTATAATTTGAATATCTTTACAATACAATCTTGATGTTTTTGAACATATATTGTTGCCTTGTCTTTATCTTGCTTTTTCTTTTTCTCTTCTTTCCTTTTGTTTTGAAATGCCTAGTTGATCTTTTAAAGTTGAAAAATGATTCTGTCTGCCTGGTTTGAGCCAAATTTTCATAGAGTTATGAGGTTGACACACATATTTCAGCTAATTAGTTGGAAGCTAAGTTATTATAAAATTATGAAGTCGATATACATGTTTCTATTGATTGGTTTGTAACCAAGTTAACAGTCAATTTTGAGGTCAACTTTAAAAAAATTTATCAATATTGGATGACTTGAATAGAAACCAATTTTTCATTTAATAAAGGAAACAAAGTTGTAAATGAAAGGTCGACTAAGCATAAGGTCTATCTCTTTAGTTTGAAACCAAGTTACAAATGCACTTTTTCTGAGAAGACAAGATCTTATGCATCATAAACTAATTAAATCAAGATTAAAGAAGCTCTATTCATACATTGAATTTTTTTCAAGTTCACTACGTTCCACGATTGAGGTAGCTCATTCCTATTCATCTATGCTATTCTATAGAAATTGTGCTTGGCTACTTTGACTATTAAGTAAGGACCTTTCTATTTAGAGTTGAGTTTTCAAGCATTTTTTGAGATTTAAACTTTCTTAAGAACGAGGTCTCCAACTTGAAAGCTTTTTGGTCAGACATTTTTCTTATAATGCTTGGTCGTGATCAACCTATACCTTTATGTTTTTATGTATGCTTGTTGTCGTAGCTCTTCCAATATCTCAAGGTTGAGTGGCCATTCTACCATATTTGTGATCAGATTATAGTAGATCGTCCTGGCCATATGTCGTATCAGCTTTGCTAGGATCATTACTTCTAAACTGTAGACTAAGCTATAAGGGTTGTGTCCTAGGGTAGTTTTAAGAGTAGTTATGTATGCCCATAAGACACTCGGGAGGTCGTCTACCTTGTTTCCTCTAGATCTCTCTAGTCTAGTTTTGATGTGGTCCAAAATCATTCTATTGGTGACATTGAGTTACCTATTCGTCTAAAGGTTGCCAACTAAGGTGAAATGCTATCGAATTCCCAAACGTTCACATCAATCTCTTTTTCTTTTGCTTTGGAATTAGGTACCGTTATCTGATATTAGTACTTTCGACAAATTAAGGTGGCAATTGATATTTTCCATAGGACATTTCTTATTGCGGTGTCTATTATCTTTGGAATGACCTCTACTTCAACTGATTTTGTAAAGTATTCTGTATTAACTATCTGATATTTCCTTTGACCTATAGCTTTTAGGAGAGAGCCAACAATATCTATTCCTCATTGGTCGAACAACCATGTAATTTTGATTGGGACAAGGGATAAAGCTAGCTGATGGGGGATGTTGGAGAGCACTTGGCAACATAGGAATTCTTGTCAAAATTGATTACATCTTTAAGTAAGGTAGGCTAAAAATATTCTTGCCTAATAACTTTGTGGGCTAGTGTTCGCCCCTAGGAGTGGTTGTCGCAGATGCTAGAGTGAATTTCTTACAGGACCTCAAATGTTTTTTCTAATGTTAAACATCTCAGTGGGGGTTCAGAAAGAGATCTCTTGTACAGTTGGCCAAACTCATTAAGGGCGAACTTTGCTACTCAATCTCTTAACCTTTGAGCCTCTATTTAATCCTTTGGCACTTTTCCTTTCCTTAAATAAGCTTTAATCTTATCCTGCTAGGTGGGAAGTGATTACTAGATCTCCCAAACCAATTCTAGTCGAGGCCATTTATGGGGGGCTTGTCTGAGACTAAAAATGTGATGGTTCTTTCTCTGGTACCCCTCATCAAACTAGTAAATTTGGATAAGGCACTTACTCTTTTATTTCCTGACCTGGGGACCCAATTGAGCGTGAATTTCTTACACTATTGTTGCATTTTTTGGACCTCTGTGAGATATTTATCCATGGATGTTTCCTTGGCTTTACAGTTCTCTTTGAATTGTTCCATGACCAACTAAGAATTTATGATTGCAGCTAAATGCTTGACCCCCTATCAATAGCCATCCTTATGTTAGCAAAAATAACCTCATATTCTACCTTATTATTGGTGACAAAGTAGTCGAGTTTGATAGTGAAATCATACTTTTCAGCTCAAGGGAATTGCAGAGAAATTCTTATCCCATCTCATGTGGACACTATTGATCCAGTGATGTGCAGAGACCAATTAATGGTTGCTGCTCAACTATGATAGAGAGGTTGACATATGTAGCTACAAAGTTTGCTAATATTTGGGCCTTTATAGACATCTGGGGTTGGAATTTGACATCTAACTCTTATAACTCAATGGTGACACTTTGTTTATCTCCATGATATGTTCAGTTTTGACAGTACCTATTTAAAGGGTTGGTTCTTTAGGATGATAATTGAGTGTAATTGGAAGTAAGGCCTCAACTTCTTTAGTGCCATGACCAAAGTGAGGGTAAATTTTTCTATCCCTAAGTAATTCTGCTCAGGACCCTGTAGAGCTTTGCTGATATAGTATACTAGTCTGTGTGTGCTTTATAGTGTTGACATAAAAATTAAACTATTCGCTACATCAAAATTGCCAAGTAAAGCTATAAGACCTTTGCAACCATAGGCTTGGAAAGCATTGGAGAAGCAGACATGTACGACTTTAAGTCGACTAAGGCTTGGTCACATTCTTTCGTCCATTGAAACTTCCTTGCATTTTTAAGAATTTTGAAACATTTTAAGCTTTTGTCAACTAGTTGGGCAAAGAGTCAACCCAAGGCTATGATCCTCTCAACTAATCTTTGTATGTCCCTAACATTTTATGTGGTGAGATGTCCTGAATTGAATAGATCTTTTGTGGGTTTGCCTCTATGACCCTTTAACTGACCATATAGCTCGAGAATTGTTCACCTCTCATCTCAAATGTGTATTTACTAGGATTAAGTTTCATGCCAATTGCCCTTACTATTGAGAATGTGTGGTCTAGGTCAATTAGATGGTTCACCTCTCTCTCTATTTTGACAATCATGTTGTCAACATAGACTATCATTGTTCAACCAATCTTGTTTTTTAACATAAAGTTTGCCAAACTTGGCTATGTTGCTTCATCATTTTTCAGTCTGAAAGGCATGACCAAAAAATAGTACAAATCATTTTGGTACCATAAAATAAGTTTTGTCCCTATCCTCAAGGGCCATGAAAATTTGAAAATACCCTTGAAAAGCATCCATCATGCTTAAGAGATTAAAACCTACTATTGAATCAATTAATACATCTATTCGAGGTACTGGGTAAAGGTCTTTAGGATAAGTTTTATTTAAATTGGTAAAATCATTACATACCCTTATTTTGAGGGACAAGACCTATAGTACATAACCAATTAGGATATTGAACATCTATAATGTAGCCTGTCTCTAAACGCTTGTTGACCTCTCCTTCAATGATTTGGCATCCTTTTGCATTGAATGTCATGGTTTTTTACTTGATGGGCTTGAATGAGGGGTCTACATTAAGGTGATGGATGATAATCTGGGATCCCTTGGAGGTCAGCTATGTTTTAGGTAAAAATGTAAATGTTTCTTTTAAGAAAGTCGACCAGCATGAATTCTATGTTGCTATCTAGATTAGTTCCGATTCTTGTATTTTTGTTAGGATTTTTGAGTTCTAGCTCTATATTTTAAACTTTTCAATTAGTTTGATTCTAGTTTCTTCTCTCTTTTTTTTCTTGTTTTCTTATCTCTCTTTGGGTTCTGTTATTGGGATGTCCCCTGAAGGTTTTAGTTTTGGTTGAGTTTTTTGTTCATTTACTTCAATCGAAATGGTATAACATCACCAAGCTTCTTTTAAGTTGTAAAGTAGTTTCTCTACCCCTGTAGCTGCGGGGAACTTGACCTTCATATGGTAGGTTGAGATGACTGCCCAGAAATCATTTAGTGTGGGTCTCCCAATTGTGTCATTATGGGCAAAAAGTACATCGACCACTAGATTGATTACCATAAGGGTTTGCCTCTTAGACATTTCTCTAGATAAGATGGATAGAGTAATAGATCCTTCAGGAATGGTCTCTAATCCTCTAAACGCAACTAACATGGTGTAGACTGCTTCGAACTTAAGCTTTCCCAAATTTATCCTCTTTAAAGTTGACAAAAAAATTATGTTAATAAAGTTGCCATTATCGACTGGGATCTTTTGTACTTCAAAACTAGTAATCCCACTTGACACGATAAGGGGATAATCTAGTTTACTACTAACCCCATGGTGCTCAAGGTGCAACAAGTTGGAATCTCATAAAGAGATAGGCTCTGCATTGGTGGAAAGTTGAAAAATCATTTTGATGGGTGTGGATTTGGTCGATTATAGTCATTGTTAGTTCTACCTTCTTGCTGTTTTGGAGTCGTTGCTGTTGGTTAATCCATAATGATATCAATCACACTTTTTTGGGTTGATTGATCTTTCTCTTTAGGGAGTTCGGACGATCCTATCCAATTCCTACTTGACCCTCTCATGATGTATTTCTTTAGATGCCCTATTGAATGAGTCATTCAATTTCACCTTGGAGGTTGAAATAATCCTCCGTATCATGTCCTTTCTGTTTGTGAAAGTGATAATGGCAAATAATACCCCTGTTCTATAGTGTTTGGTGGGGTGTAGTTATGAAATCTTTGGATGGGGAATTAGTGCTTTCCTTTTACTGATTGTCATCTTTTTCTTTACCTTTCTTCTTATTATTTTCAAGGTTCCCATATTTCAACCTATTTATATCCTCTAAGGTCATGTACCTGTCCATGAGGTCAAGCATTTCCTCCATCAAACAAGGTATTTCTCTAACAAGAGCATTGGTATATTCTTTATGTCAAAGATTAGGAAATAGCATGTCCATCAAAAACTCAATTATAGGATTATTAATCTTCAATACCTCAATATTAAATCTAGAAAAGAAATCACATAGAGAATCTCCCTCATTCTATTTCACTGTGTGGAGGTGAGTGTGGGGGAGTTTGGCTTTCTTTCTCTTAGCAAATTGGTAGAGAAACTTATCGCATAGTTGATCATAAGAGACAATGAATGTAGGTTTTAGCTTAACAAACTAGTCGAGAGCTATCCCTTGAAGTATGGTGACCAAAACTTTTGGTGTGGATGTGTTCATTATGACAACAAAGTTACATTATATGTTCGAACTGGAGCAAGTGCTTATTTAGGTTGATGGATATGTTATATCAAGGCAAATCGATTAGAACTTTTACGTTGATTGCTCTGCAATCGTCAGTTATCTCTTGAATGAATGGTGATTCCCTCTCACAGCTGAGCTGGGGAACATCATTTTTGTGTTTCATTTTGAGATTTCTTCGAGGTGCCAATTCAATTAGTGGACTTGATGTGACATTTTTTCCTATTATTCTTGATTTGCTTGGGATAGGTTTTTGCTCTACTGAAGTTTATGGGGCTTGATCCTATTGTGTTGCTTGGTTTGATTTGGTTGAGTAAGATGTTCAATAGAGTTAGCCACGTCTTCTCAAGGATGTTGGCGGGCTTCTTCTCATGAAAAATGACCTAGGATAACATCACGCCTATTGGGCTGGCATCGTATTTGATTTTGTGCCCTATCGTCTCATGGAGGACTTTCTTCGTGATGGGAGGGATGATAGGTGGCACTAGCATCTACTCCAAGTTGGTTGTTGTGTTTCTAAAGTGTTGCTGATAATTGAGCTGAAAGTTGGACTGATATTTAATCACTTATTATTTGCATAAGTGACAACATTGTCAAGGTTACCACTTGATCTGGTTGGGAACTTTGTCTAGCCACATCCTGTTCTTGTTGGGGGTGAGGTAAAGGGGTTGGGGACCTTTTGGTCTCCTCTCTTTTTAAAATGGCTCACCTTGTGTTTACCATTTGCTAAAGTTACAAACTCTAATTTCCCATATATGGTGCTAATTAATGAAGATATGACTAGTGAGTTGGTGAGTTGGGCTTTGGCCTAAAGTAGTCGACTAAGAGGTTGATTGGAGATGGATGAAATGATAAGAGCAGGTCAAGTTCTACAACCAATCAACACATGAGGCTAGATGATAAGGCCCTCAACTAAGGCACTATGACGCTCAAAATAATATAATGACCAAAATTTAGAGCAATAGAGTGAGGGCCAAAGTTATAGTGAACATTCCTAATGGAACGGCTGCAATGGGGTATTTATAGACCCTTGTGGGAGGTCCAAATGTCCATAGTACTCTTGCTTTTGCAAGGAGGGCTATTGTCTTTATATGAGGGCTTTTCGATCTTTTTTTCTTGAAAGCCCCCTTTAGGTGGCACGTCTTTCCTCCTAGTGGGATATGGAAGAGATCCGCACATTTAATGGGGAGGCACGCTAGTGGTGTGGTGGAGATGTGCTCCTTTAATGTGGAGGCACGTCGCTTGTCAGTGTGTTTAATATGGTAGAGTGGTGATTGAGTTGCTTTTAATGCAACAGCGACTAATAGCGGGAAATATCTTTCTGTCTTGCAAGTCAACTTCTTCGGGTTGAGATGCCTCCTTAGTTGTGGGACTCTCTACTATTCTCAGGTCGATTGAAGGATTGTTGATAGCTTACGCTGGTCGACTAGCCCAATGCATTCTTGGGTTTTGGGCAGATTTTATTGGGCTTGTTGGGCTTACCTTACTTCCCCATATCAGTTATATACATATTTATGAGTAAATATATATTAATGTATAATATTATCTATTAGTAAGTGTATGCATTAGCACATACATGTATTACTATATATGTATATATTATGTATTACTATACAAATATGTATTTACTACATGTAATGTGTGTGTATATATATATTAAATATACTTAAAATTTAGAGGTAATAATTACAAATAATAAATATTGTTTATTGTTAATCCAAAGAAAAGTTATACAAATATTAAATGAACAATTGTTATTTTTGTTAAATTTTAAAACTCCAAAATAATAGTAACTTATCAACAAGAATGTTAACAATAATTATTTTTTAATTTGAATATGCGATATATATTATATTGCTGCAATTAACAAGTGAAAATATTTCATCTAGTTGTTAGTAAGTTATTACATAGACAAAAGGTCAAATGTTCAAATTGTTAAGGTTGTAAAATTCAATATATATATTTTTTAATGATTCACTTAAAATCAGTGATCATTATATGAGATTAGTAATTAATGGTTGTGTAGCATAGTGATCATACATATTTATTTTAAAATAGTCATATGCAATTAATGACCACCGTTTGCATAAATGCTCACTAATTAGTGATGAAAATTTTTGTGATTGATCTGAATAGCCAATATATTACTTACTAAATCTGTTAATGATTGATTGATTTTTCCTTGTTTAATGACCACTTGAGCAGTTCCTAGTACGTAATTTCTGATAGTTCGTGAGGTTGATGACTGTAGATAGAATGAATTCAATAAAATTCTTAATCAATAAAAATTATTCAAGCAGTTTTACTTACTTGCATTATATTATGAAATATTACATGTCATTCAGAATCAATGGCATGAGCATGTGTGCAAAACAATGCTTCACAATTTCACGTCATGGTAATTGTGCACAATTTTAGTTGTGTTTTAGGTGTTTTGGGATTTTCTTTTTTCTTTTTTATTTGGGAGAATGACCACCTTGTAAGTTTTGGCTAAGAGAATATATGTGTATTTATTGGATACTCTTTTCAATCAAATTGCTTATATTTAATTTCTAGATATACTCGATGAGTTTGAAGATGATTCCACTTTCAATGAGCTTGCAGGCTTGGGGTTGACAAATGGTATTAGAACCGATCGTTAGCTATAATATTGGGAGCTAAGTGTTATGTTGGATAAAATACTATATGTTTGTGAGTCATCTTTTAAACCTATTGAGCATAGTGCTATACACGTGGAAGCCACTTTAGAATCCTAACACTTGGTGACTGATCTTGGACGCTATCATGCCTTGATGAGATATCATGTTCCAAAGGAGGGGTAATTGTAATGCAGGTCCCACATTGATAAAATACTCAAATAATGACCACCTTATAAGCTTTAACTCAAAAAATTGTATACTATTGAATATCCTTTTGAACTATTTAATCATAGTTTAATTTCATAATGCACAAGATGAGGTTGCAGATAATTTTGAATCTAATAGGATCGTGGGCTTAGGATTGGGGGAGGGGGGGCGCAAATTGGATTTAAACCCATGGTTTTAACCCAACCAATTTAGTTTTGGGTTGGATTGTATTTAAAATGATTTGAATGGATTTGGATTGGGTTGAATTATGTTTAAAATAATTTGAATGGATTTCGGTTGGGTTGGGTATTAGTAGATTGAATATGGGTTGAGCTTCATTAGATTGAAACGGGTTTTAAATATAAATAAATTTAAAATGAGGTGAATATGATTTCTAAATAATTCAACCCAATTTCAATTTCAAATTCAAAATTATTCTTCCATTATCTCATTCTCCCAAGATCATAGCCTATTTTATTTTTATTTTTATAACACTCTAAAAATAAAAAAAAATTAAAATTAAATATATTATGTATTATCGATTAATCATTTATCATTTCTCCACCTCATTTAATTTTAAAATATAAATTTATTAAAATGAATTAGTTCGTCTGACGACAGAGGGCCGAGGCCCTCAATTAGCATCATAATAATTATATTATTCATTTTTGAATTCCCCCATCACGAGTTTTTTCTTGTAGTTTTTATTTTTTTTCTTATGTAAATCCATCCACCCACCCTCACCCGCAATTAGATATTTTCAAATAATATTTTATTTTCTTAAAAAAAATATTAAAAACTTCTGAAAATAAATTTTTATATCTAAAAAACTCATTAAAATATTTTTCAATCCAAAATACCTATTCTATAACTTTTTCACTTTGAAAAACGCAATGGCTAATTCTTCAACTAAATCTCTCTTGAATCAATAAATTAAAAAAATAATAATAAATTAACTTTTGTTAAATTGAATTATTACTTTTTTATTTAGATTATTTAAATTTAATTATGCCAAAGATGATTTTATCATCAACAGATTAAATTATTTTGGAAAATATATTTGTTGAATTTCAAATATATATAACTTATAGTAAAGACAATTTTAATCTTTCAAAAGCAAAATTAAATTTTTTTAAAATTCATAAATTAATTCTTGTAAAAAGTTTTACAATACAGTCAAAAGAATTAAATTACAAATTTAAACATTAATAAATCAAAAATAATTAATACAAGAAATTCAATGATAATTTCATCCAAAATAAGATAAAAATTTGATGGTTTGGGCTTTTTTGAAATAAAAAGTTTGTGGAACAGGCTTTTTTAATTGGAACTTAATTTTTTAGAATTTTTAGATGTAAAAATTCATTTTAAATAGTTTCTAGTAATTAATTAACATACATTAAATAAAGATAAAAAGATTATAGTTTAATAAAATAATATAACAATGTATAGTAAAAAATTTACATTGTTTTTCTTTTTTGTATTGACCCTACCTATTTTCAACCCCAACCATTTTCAATCAATAAATATAAAATCATTGTGAAGTCAATCCATTTTAAACCCGACCCATAAACAACTTAACCCACCCATGTACTTGGACTACACATGATGTTATAATTATTGGAGTGTTGAAATTCATTTGCAGCATTGAAGTTCACAGAGAGTCAAGAGTTTGTAGATGAACTTTATTTGAATATTGATTGACAAGCTCCTATTGCATAACTATGTTGTGCCGTACATTTTGTTATAAAATAATAACAACTAAAATTCTTATATCTTTTGTTCCCCCTCAAATTAGAGATAAACGCTGTCTATGGTGGCAAGAGATATGGGAATCGATGAGGGGGATGCTGTAGCACAATGTCTCCGACGTTGATCGTGGTTGTGGTGGCATCCGACAGTAGAGTATGATGTAGGCCGAAGAAGAAGTAACCTGAATTCCCATAACCGAGTAGTCCACTATACCTCTTCTGGGTATCCATTAAATTGATGTAAGACCTCAATTATTTGCAAACTACAACATCTAGTAAGAAAGAAAAAGACAAACGCAAAGTAAATACCAAACTTTATTTATTAAGAAGAAAAAAAAAAAAACTAAAAATCTACTGGTACTTATTAACATTTTTCTCTGAAAGGTAAACGACTTAGGGTTCGATGCAAACATAGTTCGTCTCACGGGAAAACCAAAATATATATATATATATATATATATAAATAATAGTATCGGTTTTTCCTTGGTCTCATCATGTGTTGGTCCATATGGCCTGCAACGCACTTTTCCCCCGGATAGAGCTACCCTGTTGCTGCCTTGTATAGTCTTTGTACGTAATGGGCTGGTGGTGGACCTCTTCTCCTTGAGGAACTAGTGGGCCAGAAGGCCTAATAATGCTTGACAACTCTGGCCCATGTCCCACCACAAATTGGGTTTAAACCCAACTAATTGGCAATATGTTTTGGCATCCACTGTTGCTCGATGCTCCACTCTCTTGTACCTCCCATTGCTTAGTATCTATATTGGGGGTATGGTATTATATATTATTAGCGTTGCACTTGATCGGAAAATCAAATACCAAAACAGTATCATATTCTAAATTATTAAATTTTCAACTCCACCAATAATCTGTTTGATATACACCATTTTTGATCTTGAACCAAAAGAAAAAAAAATTGTAATGATAAAAGTAAAGATTGAATTCAGTAATGATAGATAATACGGTTAATTACGCATACACTCTTGAAGTTCGGTCTTTTTGCAAAAAACCCTACAAGTTTGGCAAATCACAATTATCCACTTGATATCAAGGCTCGGGTGTTAAAATTAATGGACTTCATGAGTTGACCATTTTACCCCTATCTGAAAAAAATAGAGAAAAAAATGAAAAAGACAAAGGGATGAAATGACCGTGATTAAGAAGGATTTTATAATATGTAAGACGTAACCAAAACGTTACGGGATAATTGTAATATGTCAATACCTATAGACTTTTTCGGTAAATGGGCTAAACTTCAGGATTCTATGTACTTAACCATAGATAATGCACTAATTGGCTCCAAGTAATCCCCAATGTTGACGAGGAAAGAGCCAGGTACACTCTGAACAGCAGTCCATGCGTCCTTGTGTTTGACTTGCAGACCACTCACACCATTTTCCATCAGAATTGCCAGTGCGCCGTGGTCTCCCAGTGTTTTGTCTGGCTCAGGGCAACTTGGGTAGTAATTAGCCGCCAGAATTTGAGTCCCCAGACCAAGTGATTTTTCTACGTACCCATTATTCAAGCCCTAAATCTTCTGATATTGCACCTCCTGTCTTCATTGCCAATTGCCATATCTGCTCCAAGTATCCCTTAGCCACGTGCCTTATAAATTCACACAAAATTAATTTGTTAAACATAATTAGCAAAAGTAGTACTGTATAATTTCCAGAATCCAGAAGGTGTGTTATTAAAATGGTAAATCAGTAAATTTACTAAATTGTTCCATGCTACACTTGAAGAAAGAAAAGTGGGGAAAATCCATTTAGAACTATGGTTAACTCTAAAAAATGAAGGGGACGCATAACAAAATACAAAAGATCATCTGAGGTGACAATTGATGCTGGTGACCTGTAGTTGGGTGGATTTAGTGGCCATAGGTGGAAGGTGTCCTGAAAAGGGTGACCATAATGTCTGAAAGAGTCCCTCCAATGAAGACAATGCTTCTTAGAAGTGTTTAAGCTTGTCCCATATCTAACAGGACTCATCACATCTTCAGAACTATATTTCATCTTTTCTTCCAAACTCAGACAGAAGAGTTCATTAGCAACTCTCAGCATTTCCTCAATCAAACACTTCTTAATACCATGATTCACAATCTATCAATGGAAACAAACAAACAAGATATATAGATTAGTTTAGATTTTGCTGTGTATGACTAAGAGCAGTGTAAGAATATACTGATGAGAACTCACCCTGAGAATTCCCAGCATTCGCAGGCAGAGCTGATGGCTTTAACTGTGGAAATTCAACATTCAGAGTTAGACGGTCCGTTGCTGATCCCACTGAGATCAATTACAGGGATCTCAGCACGGATTGTGCACAAGGGATTTTGAATCAAATATACCACCATTTTGATTTTGCTCGTTACGATCAGAGACACAGCTTTCCATTCAGCTTTCACGAGGAGGACACCCATTTACATACACACATACATACACACATATATGTAAATATGTATTAAGTGGTAATATTTATTCAATTGATATATCAATGCCAGGTGGCTTGAGCATGCAGACGGGACAAAGTTTGTTTTAATTTGTTTCTGTATGAAATTATTTTACTGAATGCATGAAGCTAAGATGTGATGTTCTTTGGCCAAATTGCATATTGATATTCGAAATTGATTCATTACTCCACGTGAAATTAAGATTTGCTCCTATACATTTTATGTTTTTTAAAATTATGTAATAAGCACCCTAAATTTGAGTTTGTAATTTATGCATATGTATGTGAAATCGAGCATGATTGTCCTTTTATACATAAAAATAAATGTATTTATAATATTTATTCAAAAAAAGATAATCATACCCTCATTATCAGCCGTAAGATTTTTTTTTAAGAAATGAACAGTCGAAATTAAATTATATAATATTTATTTAAAAAAATATTAAAAAATATAAATAATATATTATTATTAAAATATAATTCATATATATAATATAACATATATTCCCACCCCCAAACCCCTCCCCGTCCCACTCCACTGGTCGCCGGTAGACCGCAACCATGCCTAGAGCTCAACGGCCAGTCAGCTGTCAGAGCAAAATAAAATAAAATAAAATAAAATGAAAGAAAGAAATGTTAGATGACGGCAATCGTCGACTGGCAGCCACCATGGCCAGTCGCTAGGTTTGGCCAGATCTGGTCACCATGCACCGCCATCATGGCGGCCATGACAACTTGTTCAAGTTTAGAGAGGAGGAGTAGGGGATTGGGGTGGGGGATGGTAGGAGATTATATATTATATATATATATGTTATATATAATATAATATTACTGTGGTATATTTATATATATATATATGTGTATTATATGTATATAAGTATAAATAAAAAATATATTATATTTTTTTACAAATAATAAATATTATTTAACTTGAAATGAAGAGAATATATATTATGTATAAATAAAATATATATGTATGGTTTTTTTTTGGTGAAAAAATATATGTTTATATTTATAGATGTACATATATTTTATATGTAACTCGAAATAAAAATATATATTATATTTTTATAAATATTTCATATTATTTAATTTTAAAAGAGTTAAAGAAAATTTATATGCGTATATGGATATATATGATATGTATAAATAAATAATATATAATATCTTTATAGATAAATTTATACATGCACATATATTATACAAATGCAAAAACTATATTATATATATACTTTTTTAAAATTATTATGCATAAACTTATATATGTATACATAAATATTGTTTAATTTTAAAAGAATTAAGGAAAATTTACATATATGGATATATATATATATATATGATATGTATAAATAAATAATATAACTATGAATAAAAAATATATTATATCTTTATAAATATTAAATATTGTTTAATGTTAAAAGAATTAAAAACATTATATATATGTTTATACATGATATGTATGTATAAATAATATATATTATATTTATAGATAGATTTATATATATTATATAACTGTAAAATAAAAAATATATTATATATACTATTTTAAATATTAGACATTATTTAATTTAGAATAAACAAAATAATTTATATATTATATATAAATAAAAAATATAAATGTATATATTTATACATAAACTTATACATGTATACATATTATACCTTTAAGTATAAAGGGAAACATATTATATATCCTTTTTATAAATATTAAATATTATTTAAGTTGAAATGGATAAAAAATAATTAAAAAATAATACAAATAATAGTAAGATAAAAGTAAAAATTATTTGAATTTCAGTTTTAGTTAAGAATAATTTTGTCTTTTTACTACTTATTGGATATCAAACAAGAAGAAGAAAGCTGTTGGTCAAGTAAACAAGCATTGGTCAATTAAACAGAATTATATAGGGAATATAGGAGAAAATCTCTATTATATAGGAGTTTATAAATCAATTTCAAATATCACAGGAGGTGTTGTGCAATTTACTCGATGTTCTTTTTCTTTCTTTTAAGTTGCGTGTGGCAACTTTTTGAATGTTATTGTCCGAGTTTGCTTAGCACTGAGTCATATTTACCTTTATGTTATGAAAAATAATAAGTTGGAGTCATCAACTACAAAAACGATTGGTTCAAAAATCTAAGGCCTGTCTGTTTTCATTCTCCAACTTCATTTTTATATTTTTTACTATTTAAAAATAAAAATATATTTTTTTATACATATTTTCACTCAACATATTTTTATTTTAACTTTCAAAATACATTCCCAAGTAACTTATACATTTTTTCTTTCTATTATCACTGTTATTATCTCTTTCCACCTAACTAAATTCAACATAATCATTATTTTTCCAATAATATATCTAGATAAAGCTCATTTTCAACTCATTTTTACTAACTAACTTTTCATATTTTAAAAATGATGGAAATGAAAAATAATAATTAAAATAAAACTAGACGGCCCTAAGGCCCCACTTGTTTTCATTCTCAAATTTCATTTTCACATTTTCTACTATTTGAAAATTAAAACACATCACTTTATACATATTTTTACGAAACACATTTTTATTTTTATTTTTAAACCACATTCCCTAATAACTTATATATCTTCTATCTTTATGATTATTATTACTATTTTTCTCCACTTATAATCTATTAAACCCAATATAATTATTACTTTTTCAATAATGTATTCAAATACAAATTCATTTTTAACTTATTTTTACTAACTACCTTTTCAAATTTTGAAAATAATAAAAGTAAAAAATGAGAATGAAAATAAAACCAAATGGATCCTAAACATGAGAAATAATGAAGCAAAGCAATGCAATTACTATTTTAGTAGTAAGAATAAGATGTTGGAAGAGACTTGTTTGCAAACAAGTTATTGGAAATATGATTCACAATTAAGAAACGGATTGGGCAAGCTTATAAGCTTCTTATTAAGAGTTTATAAGATGATAAAAAATATTTAATAAATTTTTTAAAAAGAAGCTTATAAGATTTTGAAATAAGATGTTAAAATTTTATAATCTCTTTTAAAAAAAAATAAGAGGGTATTCGGCTAAATTTATTTAAAAAATCTTAAAATTTTTTACATCTTATAAGATATTTTTGGAATTTGTAAAATGCTATTTATTTTTATTAAAAATATGTTCTTAAAGTGTTTATATAAAATAAGAGCTTGGAACTTATAAGATGTTAGTAATATAATTTTGTAATTAATATGATTAAAATTAAGGGAGCTTATTAAAATCTTAAAATAAGTTAGGAATTCTTTATTTTTTTAAAAAAAAGAACTTATAAGCTTTTAATTTATTATTTTAAGAGTTTATAAGCTCTTTTTTAACAAAAAATTATCAAACATTTTTTGACATCTTATAAGATGTTTTGAAAAATTTATAAGCTCACCCAAACACCCTTTAAATAGACCTTAACTTATTTTTTAAATCTTAACAAGGTAATTTATTTTTAATTATTTCAATTATAAAATTATCATTATTAACATATTATAAGCTTTAAGATCGTATTTTATCTAAATATTTTTATAACTTATTTTAATTAAATATAAGTTCTAACTTTTTATATGTTTCAAAAATATCTTATAAGATGTAGCAACTTATAAGATGTTTTAAATAAGTTTAGCCAAATACTCTCTAAATCTTATCATGTAATGAAGGGAAATAGTTAACTTCAGTTGGTCCTATTTTTGTCCTTTCTGCAGACCCCATTTGTTTTCATTATCAATTATTTGAAAACAAAAATATGTTACTTTATACACATTTTCACCAACATATTTCATTTTTTTTCTAAAAATACATTCTTCAGTAATCTATATATTTTTTTTTCCAAATAATCTATAGAACTACTATTTCTATTATCATTATTACTATCACTCTCCATCTATAACTTACTAAACCTAATATAATTATTATTTTTCCAAAGATCTATCCAAAAATAAACTCATTTGCAATTTATTTTCACTAATTAATTTTTTAAAATTTGAAAATGATAGAAATATAAAATGAGAGCGAAAATAAAATCAAATGGTCCTTACAGCTCGTTTGGTTTCATTTCCTAGAGCCATTTTCATTTTTTAGTGAAAATACATAGTGAATAATTAGAAAACATGTTTTTGAAAATGAGTTGTGTTTGGATGTATTGTTTTAAAATATTGGTTTATATAGTTGTGAAAATGAGATGTACTTGGATATTGGGTGTTTTTTGTATTAAAAGTTGTGTAATTTTTGAATTTGATTGATGATGTGTATGTAATTGTTTGAAAAAAATAATATTATAATTTGAATTTATAATATTTTTGTGATGAATGTTGTTTGAGAAGTATTGGAAATGTAAAAAGTAGACATATGTAATAATTGAGGTTGAAAAATGTATAAAAATGAAGAGAGAATGTGAAAAGTAATGATTTGAAAATGAAAATGAAAATGAAAATGTATGAGAAAATGATATAGAAATTGATAATTTTCTTATTTTTATTTTAAAGAAAAAATGAAAATGAAATTTGAAAATGAAACAAACGGGATAGTAGCACGGTAACAACCCAATTATTTAAATACTTTCTCATGAGAGAAAACTGCAGAAAGGAAAACAAACAAACAAGGCGACATATGTTTCACAGATGTGACTACTGAAGTCATGCGATATGTTACCGGCCTTTTGTAGCTCAATGTCGTTATGCAATCATTAATACAAATATTAATGCATGGTAATATAAAAATTATTACGGATAATATATATTAAGTAGTAATAATTACAACTTCGTTATAATAATATTTTTTTATAAATTTAATTGTGAAAATCATTAATTTTTAAATTATTTGTATCAATCTTCACTGATAAATAGTATTACTATAAGAAAAAAAAAATTGTGACAATATTAATAGTGCCTCTAAATTCAAACTTAAAATGGTGCACCGGAGGAGGTGCGCCCCAAACACACAGAAACAACATGCCTTGCGCTGGGGCACAAGGGGTGACGCGTCCCAATGCAAACAAACATGCGATGCAGCAACTACTGTCCATTGCGTAGTTTTTCACCGTTTGGTGCACCCAAGCACAGCAGATGCACTCCAAGGTGCACACCGCGAAGGCCTATGCCATTTTTTGGGATCAAGCTCGTACTCAATGCTAACTTTAATGTATTGAAAAGTTGAAAGTCTAATGTGTCTGATTGCGTGCAGACAATCCCTATACTGTCCTTAAAGTGATAATTGCCCCTACTATATGTGCTGCAGGGACTATGACAATTCACTTCTAGGGTTCAACTAAGGCACCCTAGGAATCGTAGTCAATACTCTGAAATTCCTACTTAAGAATTTCTGTTGGTGTTGAAAATAATTGAAAAGAATATGAAAATCTTTTTTTTGCTGGAGAGTAATAGTACTTTGCTTTTAAAAATTACATTATAATTTGTGTGAATTAATTCCCCTTATATAAGATTACAGCAACCATTCGCACAATTATGATTGTTAGATTAAACAACACATTGATTATTATAGTTTTGTCTTTTTCCTAACAATCATATTTTTCTAATTAAAAAAATATAATTTAAATAATTAAATTAAATTACGTATTTAATTAAGTGCTGAATCAAAATATAATTAGAATTTAATCCACATCGCGTCGTGCACGTGCAAAGTGCTAAGTTCTAAGTCTTGATTATTAAATTATATATATAATTCCCATGCGCTTGGACACTCTCCAAAAAGTTTTAAAATAATTTAAAAGTTTGATAAGAGGTTTACTTAATAAAAGGACTCTCTTTTATTTATTTTTTCAATGTGGGCTTGAAATCCCAAACGAATTCTTATAACTTTTCCACTTAACATACTATTTAGAGTCCTAATTAATTCCAACAATCCCCCACTTAGATAGTGATGTTAAGAATTTGTAGAATCATGCATAAGAAAGATGTCTCTCAACTTGAATCTTTCCATAGTGTAAGTACTTCAAAGTTGTAATAGAATAAATGGTGTCTTAAGCGATTGAACCATTATTCTTTGTATTAGAACCCAAAGTACCACACACAAGACTCTCCAACACCTTTAGAAATTCACCAAGATTGTTATAACACCAATATGGCCATATGCTACATCTTAGTATTCATAAACATTTCCAAAGGTCAACCCTTGAACCTTTGATAGGAACGACACCACTCCTTATGTTTATATAGGTGAGGTTTTCCTTAAACTTTGAATAATTGTGGTCATATTCAAACACATAAGCCTCACTAAAAGTTATACTCAGCCTCTAAATATTATGTATTAGCTTATTTAAAAGTTGTCCTAGTACCTCCACAGCCACTTATCAGTAACTTGTTTTTACCCATTGAACTTTTAACTAGTTGTAACATTAGAGAAAGTTGGGTTTCTATTATTAGTGATTCTAGGAAAAGGGTCTTAAGCCCATTTCAACTGATGTTTTCCTTACTAGATCCTTAGTAAGTCCTTTTGTGAATGGGTCTGCCAAGTTATTATTTGTTCTTATATATATTATGGTTATAATTCCTTCAAGAATTAATTACTTGACATACTCATGTCTCAAGCTTATATGTCTAGATTTCTCGTTATATATCTTGCTATAAGCTCTAGACATAGTAGGTTCACTATCGCAATGTAAAGAAATGGCTGCCATTGGTTGTGGCCACAACTATATTTCTAGTAATAAATTTCTCGGCCATTCTGCCTTTTTACCCGCTCTTGCTAATGCAACAAACTCAGATTCCATAATGGAATGAGTTATGCACGTCTGTTTCTTAGAAGCCCAAGTGATAGCTCTACCACCAAGGGTAAATCCCCAACCATACGTAGACTTATTGTCACTGGCACTTGTTATCCAACTGGCATCAGTGTATCATTCTAATACCGCTGGGTAGTTTTCATAATGCAGTCCTATATTTATAGTTTTTATAAGATATCCAAGGACTCTTGCAATTGCTTTCCAATATTCTGCACCAGGATTACTAGTATATCTAGAAAGCTTACAAATAGTAAATAAAATATCTGGCCTAGTATAATGCATGGCGTACATTAAACTACCAATCGTACTGGCATACTTAATTTGAGCAATAGCTCTCCCAGAGTTCTCCACTAGTTTGTGTGAAACATTATATGGGGTGCTTACCTCTTTAATTCCCAAATGTTGATACTTCTTTATAATTTTCTCAATGTAGTGAGATTGGCACAAAGTATAACCCCTACTATTTTTCTTAACTTTGATGCCCAAGATAGTATCTACCTCACCTAGATCTTTTATTTTAAATTGTGAGGATAAATACTTCTTTGTTTCATTAATACCACTCATATTTGTCCCAAATATGAGCATATCATCAACATACAAGCACATAATGACATCATAGTCCTTTGTGAATTTAGAATAAATACACTTATCCGCATTATTATGCTTAAATTCATTAGATAAGATAACAGAATCAAATTTCTCATGCCATTGTTTTAGTGCTTGTTTCAAGCAATATAATGACTTTACCAACCTGCATACTTTCTTTTCATTTCCAAGAAGAACAAATCCCTTAGGTTGCTCTATGTATAACTCCTCATCCAAATCACCATTGAGGAAAGCCGTTTTGACATCCATTTGATGCACATATAAATTATGAATAGATGCTAAAGCAAACAATATTCTAATAGATGTTATTCTAGCTACTGGCGCATATGTATCAAAATAGTCAATACCTTCTTTTTAGCTAAAACCTTTTGCCACTATTCTAGCCTTAAAGGTTTGAATAGATCCATCAGTATTATATTTTCTTCGAAAGACCCATTTACAACCTATAGGTTTTGAACCAGGGGGCAAATCTACTAGCACCCAAGTATTATTAGACAATATTGAGTCCATTTCATCATTAATTGCCTCCTTCTAGAATGCTACATCTCTAGATGTTATAGCTTCTTTATAGGTTATAGGATCTTCTTCTATGTTCAATGTAATAGGCATTTTATTGAGCACTGAATCCCTATTACCCTCAACTAAAAGGATAATAGACTGTGGATCAACAAAGTCGGGTCCTAGGTTTTTTTCTTTTCTAATCCTTTGACTTCTTCTAGGTTTACTAAGAGATTCAATTATGTGCCTTTTACCATTAGGTAATGTGCTTTGATCAATTTTTTGGTGTGTTTGTATGGTTACATTAGAATCATTGCCAAATTATTTTCAATAAATTCAACATCCCTTGATTCTACTATTACATTAGACTCTAGGTCCAATAATCTATATGCTTTAGAATGTTGAGCATATCCTACAAACACACTTTTTATAGCTCTTGGTCCTAACTTTGTCCTTTTAGGATCTATCACTCTATGAAAGGCTAGACAACCTTAAACTCTAAAGTAAGTTAGGTTTGGTTTCTTTCGTTTCCACAATTCATATGGAGATGCTTTAAGTTTCTTAGAAGGTATCCTATTATGTACATGGCATGCAATAAGTAAGGTTTCACCCCATAAATTATTAGGCAGTTTAGCATTCAAGATCATTGCATTCACCATATCAACTAGAGTCCTATTTTTCCTTTATGCTAAACCATTATGTTGTGGAGTATATGGTGTACTCATATCATGTATAATACCATTATTTTCACAAAAAGAATTAAATTCAGAAGAAAAGTATCCACCTCTTCTGTCACTTCTTAAAGTTTTAATTTTCTTTTCCTTTTGATTTTCTACTTCAGCCTTATAGAGTATAAACATGTCAAAAGCTTGATCTTTTGTTTTCATCAAATAGACATAAGTGTATCTAAAATAGTCATCAATAAAGGTGATAAAATATCTATTTCCTCCTCTAGTTAAAATTCCATTTAATTCACATATATCTGAATGAATAAGTTCTAATGATTCAGAAGATCTTTGAACAGAAGGAAATAGTTTCTTAGTCATTTTTGCTTGTACACATATTTCACACTTTTCATTGCTAGTAACATCACAAAGAATTAAACCATGTTTTGACATATATTTAATATAACCAAAGTTAATATGTGCCAATCTACTATGCCATAAATTAAAAGAATAAGATTTAACAAAGTAAGCCAAACCATTTATTTTATTAGCAACACTCAATTTGAACATGCCATCACAAGAGTAGTCTTTGCCAACAAAAGCATCACTCTTAGAAAATACAACCTTATCAGACTCTATAACAGCCTTGATTCCTTTCTTACACAACAAATTTGCAGATACAAGGCTCTTCCTAATTTGGGGAACAAAGAGAACATTGACTAGCACTAATTTCTTTCCAGAAGTCAAAGATAGTTCAACAGTACTCCCGCCAAGGACCTTAGCGGTGTTTCCATTTCCCATCATCACTTATTGTATCATCACTTCTTGCTCATCATCAACCTTCTGCAAGGTCTTGAATAGTGCTTGGTCATTGCACACATGGATAATAGCACAAGAATCGTACCACTAGTCAGGAGATATTGTTGCAGCAGCCATGTTCAACTCAGTGATCATACCAATGTGCAAATCAGTAATCATGGCAACAATGGCATTCTTTGCATCAACCATATTGCACTATTAGCATTTTCTATCCTCTGCTTCTTTCTGTAGCGGCAATCACGTTTAAGATGGCATTTTTTCCTGCAATTATAGCACGACTTGTTGGTCTTGTATTTCTTTGTGTTAGTCCCAATAGTCTCCTGGAAGTTCCTTTTCTTTCCTTTAGGCACAACTTCTCCAGATTTCTTTCCTCCCGAACTAGGTTTCTTTTCATCCATGTAGTTAACCTTGGAGAATGTTTCAACATGCCTTTTTTGCAAATTTTGAGCGTCCTCCTCGATCCTTAAATGCTTTTCAAACTATTCCAGATTAAAATCTTCTATTGTATGAAGCATTTTCTTTCTATAATCATTTCAACTAGGGGATAATTTTGCTATGATAGCCCCCACTTTTAATGATTCAGAGATTTCAACTTTCAATTCTTTTAATTTTGATATTAAGATAGAAAAATCATGCACTTGATCCATAATAGACACATTATCAACCATCTTGAATTCAAAAAATTTCATAATTAAGAACTTATCTGCTCTTTGTTTTTCAGCCATGTACTTGGATTCCAGTGCATTCCAAATTTCTTTTGGTGATTAAACATTGGTGAAGAGGTCGTACAAGCAATCAGATAATGTGTTGAGGATGTGGCCTCGGCATAATACTTCATCATCTTGCCTTTTTCTTTCTTTCAGCCTTGAGTGCCTCCGAATCATTATCCTGCGGTGCTGGAAGATCTTTTAAATTTGGGTCCAGCACATAGGCTATCTTTAGTGCAGTGAGCATGAACATTAACTTGTCTCTCCATCACTTGAAGTTTGTCCCATCAAATCGGTCCAATTTCACCAGATTTTGATCTACCACTTGAAATGAACTTTCTGTCCTTCCTTCCATCTTCTAAATTATCACCTTAAGATTGCTAACTTTAATGTATTGAAACGTTGGAAGTCTAATGTGCTTGATTGCGTGTAGAGAACCCCTACACTATCCTTAAGGTGATAATTGCCCCTACTATATGTGCTGCAGGGACTATGATAATTCACCTCTAGGATTCAACTAAAGCACCTTGGGAATTGCAGTTAGCACTCTGAAATTCCTACTTAAGAATTTCTGTTAGTGTTGAAAATAATTGAAAAGAGTATGAAAATCTTTTTTTTGCTGGAGAGTAATAGTACTTTGCTTTTAAAAATTACATTACAATTTGTGTGAATTAATTTCCCTTATATAAGATTACAGTGACCATTCACACAATTATGACTGTTAGATTAAATAACACATTGATTATAATAGTTTTGTCTTTTTCCTAATAGTCATATTTTTCTAATTAAAAAATAATTTAAATAATTAAATTAAATTACGTATTTAATTAAGTGTTGAATCAAAATATAATTAGAATTTAATCCACATTGTGTTGTGCACGTGCTAAGTGCTAAGTCTTGATTATTAAATTATATATATAATTCCCATGCACTTGGACACTCTCCAAAAAGCCTTAAAATAATTTAAAAGTTTAATAATAGATTTACCTAATAAAAGGACTCTCTTTTATTTATTTTTTCAATGTGGGATTGCAATCCCAAATGAATTTTCATATCTTTCCCACTTAACATACTATCTAGAGTCCTAATTAATTCCAACACTCAAGGCATCTTTGATTTTTTTTCTTAGTTTGAGACCATCCTGAAATAGTTTGGATTATTCTTATATGAGAATAATCAAAGGGAGATTAGATACAAGGAAATTGGATGTTCTCATTAAATTTGTAGGACTTGGTTGTACTTGGAATATTGATTTGAAATTCAATATAATATGACAGTTAAGTCTTCAAGGGTAAAAAAGTAAAAATTGATTGAAAAGGTGTAATTGATTAAGTGAGTAAATAAATAAAAAGGCCAAAGAGCTCAGTTAACTTAGCTCATTAAAAGGCCAAAGTTGATATTTTTTCTTTCCCGCTTGTATATATAGAGTGTGCAACTGTAACTTTTACTTGATTCATTTACATTATTAATCAATGAAACACTATATCTTACTCTTGGTGCTATTTTGTATTATTTTATGAGGTACCAAAGCCATAATTGTTTTCTTTAGCTTTTATCTAGCTCCTTTCATCTAAATGAGAACCCTACTTTTGTCTCGTTTCTTATCTACTTACTAGCATGCACTCATGGTCCAGGGCAATGAAAATAGGGCTGCTCTCTAAGAATAAATTGCAATTTATTACTGGACTCGTTAGAGTACCTTCAAATGATAATCCTCTTCATCCAGCATGGAAACATTGTAGTAAGATGGTGATCTCTTTGTTGACACTACAAAAAAAAAAAAAAAAATAGATATAACCACATTTCAATGTGTGGCAATAAATAACCTATGACCATACTTAATTATATACCATGGTTTTCATTAGTGTGGCACTGTCTACCGTGGTCTAAGCTTAACTCCATGCTTACAGGTGTGATGTTTGTAAAAGCTACGGTTTCACAAGCAAATGTAAAGATTTAGATCTAATACCACACTTCTTATATAATTACATTTACTAACTGTAACATAAAAGAGAAATCACCATATTTAATTTGTAAACAAAAACTAGAATTACTTACATTTTGAAATGTAATGCTAGGTATATAATATTACATGAAACACCTCGATCGAAAGGTGCTTGTCTGAGGTGCTATTCCAACTATACCACATGCCTTCTGAATAATATAAAATATATGCCTTAAAATTTCAAAGTATTTAATTTTCACAACAAACTTCCAATAAAGGTACAACTGGGAATCAAAACATCACAAACCACATTTAGCATTTCTATTACCTTCATTACCTTATGTATCACCTGGGTTAGTTTGTCTCGATCACCCGATCTTATCTGGGGCAAAGAACAAAAAATGACAACAAAATAATGTAAGTATGAATGACTTAGTGAGATAGTGTAGCAGTAATAATAAAATAACAATTTCTCAACTATTATACAAGAGACATATAGGGGTAGTAAAATTTTCAGAAGTGGTGAGAGAGGGTTTTAGTCAAAATTCTAGGTGATCCACCTCCTCACTGTCCCATACTAGTGATGAGACTTCACAACATTCATTATCTCTCATCGAGGTTTAAATCTTAACTTTGCCCAAAATGGGATCGACATATCATTCGAACAACAACTAGATTTGTGTTAAACACTCGAATTTCAAAGCATAAGTATCAAAAATAACAATAACTTTTACAATTTGCTGTTGGTGGTTCTCATACCTTGCCACTTCACTTTCGAAAATAGGAAAATCATTATTCCTCTAAAGTGTTGAGTGATCAGCTCAAAAACTGAATCACAAACTAGGCATGGCTAGCTACATGCTTGATCCTGCTCATAGGTGACTATCTCTAGTTAGCCTATAGGGTAGGGATTTTATATGTGTTATGTACTAGCATTAGCCAAAAGATCTATCACCGTAGTTTGTTCTGCCTAGCCGTCTTTTGTAACTAAACCTAGGGCCCACTCCTAAGGGTAATATTTATTCATGTTATTATATCCAATAGCATTTTAGATAACATATAAAGTCATCATGTTAACTAACGCACACACACACAATTAAGCACCAGGCTCGTTTCTAGAACGACATGGTAATGTTTTGAAATCATTTTCAACTTCCTCAACATAATTGCCAATTTTAGATAAAGTGGTATGAATTAATATCAATAAGAGTACTTTGTGAAAAGGGGCAACACGGAGTACTATTTTTACAAACAATTTAATTTATCAAAATTTGTGCACACCCAAAACTCAACAATTTTAGATAGATAAGAGTCTCAAGTAGGTACAATTCTAGAATTAAAAAAAAGGAGACAAAATAAACTTTCAAGTGTAATGCAGAAGTCAAAAATCAATATGTCATAGTGAAAGAATATTTACAACTAAGACAAGATTGAAAAATAGTGATAAATTTATCAACAAATATGTATAAGATGAAAACTCACAGTAGATTAGTTTAATAATGACTCAAGAATTGAAAGTGGCAAAACAACTAAACTAGATTGTCAACTTAAACACAAGAATCGATGGATATTATAGGACAAACAAATAACGACGATCGACTCTCAACTCAATTAGAATCTAACCATAAAGACATAATAGTAATTGTATATATTCTTTTCCCCAGCATTGAAAGCTAACATAAACTCACCTAGCAAATGTGGAGGTATTCCTAGTTGTACAGACATTCAAGCCCCAGTTTCCTAGTCGAATCGAGAACTGTTATAAGATAACTCAAGTTATCATTTTGTTAACCCTCTAAATCATAATTATAATTGTAGTTAATATCTTTATCAAACTCAGAGTTATTCTAGCATAATTCGGATAATTCCCTAAATGTTTGGAAAGCCCATGACCCTATTTTCTAATCGATTCAAAATTTAGAATAAATAGCTCAAACTAATACTATTTGATTTCTGAATCGTAACTTTCAATGTACTCAAATGTCCTCATCAACTTCATGGGTTTGTTCAATCAAAATTCTCAAATTCCATTCTCAAATGTTTAAGAAAATCACATATCACTACCCTTAACTCAATAAGTCAACAACAAGTTGTCAAAATCTTATTTAAGGTCTTAACTGCAACATGATAATTCCTCTGAGTCGATTGAATTCAATACTATAATAATTATAATATTAATCCATAATTTGGAATAAATTATAGTTTAACAGTCTTATTTTAGGTCATGATTAAACTTGATCCAAAAATCCAATTACATACAATAATTTAATCAAATTAAAATTTGATTATTAAAAATTGCCTAAATTAGATTGAATTAGGAACCAATCTCCAATCGAAAATAGCCTATATAAGTTTGGAATTAAGTTTTATATAAACTGCCCAAACATCACCGCCATGCGCCATTGCTGGAGATGTGAAACAACACCACCACCGGGTGCATCTTGGTGAGAGCATTAAAACCCCTAAATTAATTTTCAATTTTGATGCTTCCATGCCAGTCAATTGGCCGCTAAACTGGCCATAAGACTTGCGCGTCATTGTTAGCCACCACCTCAAATTCGTCCACCCTTAGCAGTTGAAACCTCAAATTGGCCCCATTATCTTCTTACCAATAGCAAGGTGACCGAAACCAACCAATACACAATCATTTTTCACCACTAAACTGTCGCTCCCACCGTGCTCCGCCGTTGGCCTCATTATTTGGCCAATATCGTAGATGTTTCTTGTTATTTTTTTATATGGTTGTGTTCACCTTGATAGGAGGAAGCCAAATATGGTATTAGTTCTCGGTTTCACAGCCATTTTCTAGTGATTTGCCATTGAGGTAAGGGTTAGGTCGAATTGAGAATTTGAAAAAAATTTGTCCTCAATCCTATATATAAACATATTTTTTAGCTTTCTCATTTTGGCCCTAGAATTTCTTAACCAACTTGAATCTTACCCCAAATCTTTTGACTGCTTTACACTTTAGTCCCTAAGCTTCAATTGGGTCTTTTAGTTTCTATTTCTTATATATTGACCCCTAAACATTCTTAATTTCAGTTAATTAAGTTCAAACTGGTTAATTCTAAAGTCCTTAAGCTATTATTTATCTCACATTGACTCCTAAACTTTATAATTTTAAATAATCAAATCCTTTCCTTATTTATAATTAAATCCTTCAATTCCCACGTTTCTACCTAGACTTATATTAATTTAATTTTGATCAACTTAAATTTATAATCTCAAAATTGGGGTGTTACAACTCTCTCCCCTTTAAGGGAATTTGGTCCCCAAATTCCTTTGACTTTTGTGAAAATTTCTACTAGCATTGAGACATATCATTGCTTAGATATGAGGTTGATGCAAGCACTCTTATTCTTTCCGAAGTTTACATATTGAGATTGAGAGGGTTAAATAATGTCTAGGTTTTAGCTTCAAGATGGGATGGATTGATGGATGTAAAAAAGTGAGATAGCATCCAAAATCATATGTAGTTTCCTTAAATACAATGAACATAACTATACCTTAGACGACATCTTTTTGAATTTAGTTAATTTTTCCTAGTAAAGGAATTTGTGTACTTTTTGATCATTTGGTTTTCGACTAAGATCTGAAATTTGTTTTCCTTTATTAGCTGTGGGTATCTAGGATTAGTTTCCTATTTTAAGGAAGATTAATAACATTGTGTGGATCACTATTGCTTGTTGTGCACCTTTCGTGCTTCTTCCTACATCTGGGTTCTTTATATTGAGTGTTGCCACAAATTGACAAATTATTCGTAAGCTTAGTTGGGATGGACAAGAATTATCCTTGATGTGAAAGAGGTGGCTAGATGCTTCTCTATTTTGAGTCTCCTATCATTTCCTTCATCTATCCATACTTATTTGAGTCCTTCCTATTCCGTCATGTGTTTGGTGTTGCCTTTCATATCTCATGTCTAGCAATCTCATTTGTTCCTATGTCTGGAGTCTTTCCAATATATGTGAGATCATTCCCTCACAAGTCCATATTTATCTCAGGGCATGGGTATATTTGATATTTTCTTAAATTCTTCAAAGAAGGATAAAACTAGCACCAAGATCAGTCTATCTTTTTAATTTTTGAAGTTTACTACACCTTCATTCACGTATAGATTAGCCATTTTTAATTATCTCAATCTAGAGATCTACGATCTTAGGAAGAAAGCATTTTACGTAGATTGTTAGATCCTAAGAAACCTTTATTCTTGACATATTCCTCAAATTTCTTTAGCTTACTATGACCCCTTACTTTGATATAATCACGTTCTATCTTTCTCAAAGAATTATGTGCCTTTAACTATCCAAACCCTAAATAGAACCTTACACTTGCAACTTGGGGTATATAACTTCGTTTTCCTTTTTCTTTTGATTCAAATGTCCATACTTAGATGATATACTATAACCTATATTCTTCCATGAAGTTCTATTAGCTTATGGGAGAGATCTTGCTTTAGTAAAGTAACCTAAAGCGACAAGTCATATAGTCTTAAGGGAATAATTCTACTTGTAGGACTTAAGTTTGCTTAGAGTATATTCTTTCTTGTAATCTAATTCTTTGGTGAGAGAATAGATACATAAAATAATTTGGTACATTTTGTAAGTAAAATAATAACGAGCACAAGATAATACTCTTCTTCATTTCATAGGATCTCTTTCTACCTTTCCTTATTTATTAATGTCACCAATCTTCCTTAGTTAGGTAAATTAATATACACATACATTAGCAAAATCCTGAATACCTGTGATATTGATAGGCCAAATCCAAAGAACTTTGTATTTTTGACCTATCTCCCGTTTGTCTTCAATAGTCTAGAGATCTTGGTTTTAGTAGGTTACTTCACTAATTTCCATGAGGTTACGCCTCTTACATGCACTTTCTTCCCAATTGATACTCAAATTATTGATTGAATGCATAATTGGTATTCCTATAGGTATCTATATTATTAAATGTAAATGTAGCATAATTCTTCCCTCAATTCCAAGTTCACCAAATATCTTTAATAATGTCATTAGATACTAATCCAATAAATTAAATCATCTTGTATCTTATATCCTAAATGTTGTGAGAACTTAATTGCCTATATAACACTATTTCTATCCATAGCACCTATATTATGATCAAAGGGTAACCTTTGGTGTGTTTCTTCCACAAACTTTTCGCCAAGAGTATTCTCAGCTTAGTTCAACCTTAAATAAATTATACACCCTTATATTGAGCTAAGTAGTGTGCATGAGGTAAGATGTATAATCCCATATTCATTGAAGTTTGTTTAGTTCCTACTTTCATCTCGCAAGTCTTTATCAATGATACTTGGTCTATTCTTGTTCATTAATAAACCATATAGGGATCATTTCGCCACAACCAGAATCCTATCTTACATTATCATGCTTTATAATCTATTCGTGAGTTGTGTGTGTGTGTGTGAGAGAGAGAGAGAGAGCTGTGTTGTTGTCTATTCTTTCCCGAATGTCTTTGTTTGTGGCTATTGCATTATGATATTCGGACAAATTGAGATGATTAATTGACAATCGTCTGCTACAGTGATTGATCAATGTCTACATTTCTCGACACGTTAATATTCTGGACTTTTGAAGCTGATCCTAGAGCAATGGAATTTCTTTTGTTCACTCAAGACTTCCTAGTTAGTGCTAAGATCGCTATCTCATTCTTGAAGGTATTAAGGTTTTTAATCAAGGTTGAAGGTGTTTTGCCTTTTCTTTCGGATTAATAAGGTGTTTTCTCAGAGCTTTATATCCTATGAGTAGTCATATCCTTTCTTACCTCTTATCATCTGATAGCCTTTTTTGACTAATTTTCTTATGATTATTACTCAAATTTCCCAAGTAATCATACCATTCAAGTTACAACCATACGTATAGGTTGAACACCATTAATCCCGATTATCATTCCTAGTATCAAATTCAACTCTATTTGCAATAACTGTCTCCCCAACAAGTTAAGTTCCCAAGCATATATGCATGATATACATATATATTCCCAAGTATTTTCCTTCAAATTCTTCTTCGTTAATTCCTACATCCCTACCTAACATTTTCCTTTAAAACTCCATTACTAGCTCTAATTACCTTATGTGTCCTTTAACAAACTTTACCTTCTTTTCACTATGTCACAACATTTTTTTTACAACTTCATCCTCAGGGGAAAATTTTCTCTTGTTTGGTTTGCTATCATCTTGTGCTCATATTGATGGGCTTCCTTACTATCTATAAACTAATTCCCTAAACATTCAATCCATAACCAAGCACACATATCAATCATGTTTTCTTACAAGATCTCCTTATAAGTAATATTCCTTATTGCCCTCTCAAGCACCATGATGTAATTACACAAGTCAATTCCATAACGGAAGCATTGATTTCTTTGAAACAACAATACCCCACATATCTCAACCATATGTAGAAGCCAAATTATAGATTATTCCAAAATAATTCTTGGTTTCCCAAGTTCCATTATCACTATTATACCCATGTAGCACTATGATACAAAAAGTATTACTTTGTTCGATCTTCATAAAGTCATATACTTGATATCTCGAGAGTAGGGGATTAGATACTGGTTGGCCATTCCAATACCAATCCTTTCTTCTTTTGGCATCAACTAGTACTCCAAAAGTTCATATCCTAGCTAGATTTCATGCCGATCTTAGCCTCCTTTAATCCCAACATTTCTTGTTCTAGAGAGGATCCACGTTATCAACAAATCACATCTCAACTAGTCATACAATTTAGATAACAATATTCTCTCGTGCCTAAAGCATTGATCTAAAAGATCTTTTACTCAATTGAGTTTACTCTATCTAGCATGGTTACTAGCTCATACGCCGACTAAAGCACTCTCAATCTAGTTCACATCTAATACAAATCCCCAAGAATACTACTCTTTCCAATATAAGAAATCACATGCCCGATATCTTAGGAGTTATAGATTATGCATTGGTTGCGCATCCAACCATAAACTATTCACATCATTTGGATTAGACATTATCCAAAAAATTCACATCTTAGTCAAATTCTAGAGTCATGCTTAATCTTCACTAGCCAAAACATATATGTTCCATTCAAATCTTAGAATCAAACGTACTTTCCACTAAGCAAACCCTTCATACATTAGGGATCATATCCTACATAGCTCAGGTTTTTGAACCTAATCTATGATACTATATCTATAATGCCCCAGCCGGAAGGTGCCTACTCCCATTCGAGGTGCTATTCCAATTATACCACATGCCTTCTAAATAATAGAAAATATATGCCTCAAAATTTCAAAGTATTTAATTTTTACAACAAATGTCCAATAAAGGTACAACTAGGAACCAAAACATCACGAACCACACTTAGCATTTCTATCACCTTTATTACCTTATGTATCACTAGGGTTAGTCTATTTTTGTCACTTGATTTTATCTAGGATAAAGAACAAAAACTAACAACAAAATAATATAAGTTCGAATGACTTAGTGAGATAGCGTAGTACTAATAACAAAATGAAAATTTCTCAACTATCTTACAAGAGACAAATAGGGGCAGAAAATTTCTAGAAGTGGTGAGAGAGGGTTTTACTCAAAATGATTCATCTCCCCACCGTCCCATACTAGTAATGAGACTTCACAAAATTCATTATCGCTCATCGAGGTTTAAATCTTAACTACACCTAAAATGGGATCGGTATATCATTTGAACAACAACCGGATTTGTGTCAAACATTTAATTTTCAAAGCATAAGTATCAAAAGTAGAAATAAATTTTACAATTTGTTGTTGGTAGTTCTTCTACTTTGTCACTCCACTTTCGAAAATAAAAAAAAATCATATTTCTCCAAAGTGTTGAGTGATTAGCTTGGACACTAAATCACACACTAGGCATGGCTAGAAACATGCTTGATCTCGCTCATAGGTGGCTACCTCCAGCTGGCCAACAGAGTAGGGATGTTATGTGCATCATGCATGGGTATCAGCCGAAAGATCTATTAACATAGTTCATTTTGCCTAGCCATCTTTCGTAATGATATGAGGGCCCATTCCTAAGGGTAATATTTATTCATGTTAGTATATCCAACAACATTTAAGATATTATATCAAGTCGCCATGTTAACTAACACACACACAATTTAGCACTAGCTGGTTTCCAAAATGACACGTTGATATTTTGAAATCATTTTTAAGCTTCCTCAACACAATCGTCAATTTTAAATAAAGTGCTATAGATCACTATCAATAAGAGTGCTTTGTGAAAAGGAGCGATGTGGAGTACTATTTTTACAAACAGTTTAATTTATCAAAACTCATGTACACACCCAAAACTTAACAATTTTAGGCAGATAAGAGTCTCAAGTAAGTACAGCTCTAGAATTACTGAAGAGGAGACAAAATAAACTATCAAGAGTATTGTAGAAGTAAAAAATTGATATGTCACAGGCGAAAGAATATTTACAACCAAGACAAGACGAACAATAGTGATAAATTTATCAACATATATGTAAAAGATGAAAACTCACACTAGATCGGTTTAATAACAACTCAAGAATCGAAAGTAGTAGAATAACTCAAATAGATTGTCAACTTTAATACAAGAATCGATGGATATTATAGGATGAACAAATAGCAATGATTGACTTTCAACTAAATCAGAATCAAACCATAAAGACATAATAGCAATTATATATATATATATTCTTTTCCCCAACAATGAAAACTAACATAAACTCATCTAGCAAATGCGGCGTATTCCTAGTTGTACAGACACCCAAGCCCTACTTTTCCAGTTGAATCTATAACTGCATTAAGATAACTCTAGTTATCATTCTGTTAACACTCTAAATCATAACTATAATTGTAGTTAACATCTTTATCAAACTTAAAGTTATTCTGATATAATCTGAATAATTTCCTGAATGTTTGGAAAGCCCATGACCCTATTTCCTAATCGATTAAAAATTCAAAACAGGTAACCCAAACTAATACTCTGTGATTTCTAAATCAAAACTCTGAATATACTTAAATATTCTCATCAACATCCTTGCTTATCTTAATTGTTCAATCACAATTCTCAAATTCCATGCTCAAATGTTTAAGAAAATCACATATCACTACTATTAACTCAACAAGTCAACAACAAGTTGTTAACATCTTATTTAAAGTCCTAATAGTAATATGATATTTCCTCCGAGTTGATTGAATTTAATAGTATAATAATTATAATATTAATCCATAACTTGGGATAAAGTATATTTTAATAGTCTTATTTTAGGTCATGTTTAAACTTGATTAAAAGATCCAATTACATACGATAATTTAATCAAATTCAAATTTGATTATTGAAAATTACCCAAATTGGGTCGAACTGAGATCTAATCTTTAATCGAAAATAGTCTAGATGAGTTTGGAATTGAGCTCTACATAAATTGCCCAAACATTGCTGCCATGCATCGATGTTGGAGATGTGAACCAACACCACCACTAGGTGTGTCTCGGTGAGAGCATCAAAATCCCTAACTTAATTTTCAATTTTGATGTTTCCACGCCGGTCAATTGGCCACCTAAACTTGCCATAAAACCTGCGCACTACCATCAGCTACCACCTCAAATTCCTCCACCCCCAACGGTTGAAACCTCAAATTGACCCCACAATTTTCTTACTCATAGTAAGGCGACCAAAACCCACCAACAACCAATTGTATCATCACTTTTGCTGCACTTTACTATTGGCCTAATTTTTCAACTGATATTGTGGTTGTTTCTTGGTGTTTTTTATATAGTTGTGTTCGTCTTGATGGGAGCAAGTCAAATATGGTATTAGTTCCAGGTTTCATAGCTATTTTTTGGCAATTCACCATTAAGGTAGGTGGTGGATCGATTTGAGAATTTGAAGAAATTTTATCCTCAATTCTATATATATAAACATATTTTTCTACCTTTTCATTTTGGCCTTAGAAGTTCTTGACCGACTCAAATCTTACCCCAAATCTTTTGATCACCTTACACTTTAGTCCATAAGCTCCAATTGGATCCTCTAATTTTTATTTCTTGCATATTAAGCCCTAAACATTCTTAATTTCAATCAATTAGGTCCAAACTGGTTTATTCTAAAGTCCTTAAGTTTTATTTATCTCACATTGATCCCGTAAACTTTATAATTTTAAATAATCAAATCCTTTCCTTATTTATAATTAAATCCTTCAATTTCCATGTTTCTACCTAGACTTTTATTAATTTAATTTATATCAACTTAAATTTATAATCCTAAAATCGAGGTGTTGCATTAAATTTCCTAACTGCAACATAAAATTAAAACTACCACACTTCTATTTGTCAATAGAACTGCATGTAGTTGCAATTCAAAGTGAAAATGCTAAATATTGTTACACTTTCTAACCGTAGCATAAAGTAGAAATCCTCACATCTTAATTTGTCACCAAAACTAGAATTAGCTACATATTAAAGTGTAATGCTAGGCATGTACTTTTACAATGCAAGCCTTTTACCACAAGTGAAACTGTAATACAAAGTATATATACCTATACTTCTTTAAAATACAAACATATACCACATATTTTGAGTGTAATAACAAGTGTTTATTCTTAGACAAAATATTACCACACAAAAATGTGTAACAATAGGCATGTATTGTTACAATTCTAATATGTAACACAAATTTTGCTTACTTTTTTGTTGCACTTTTTGACTACAACCAAAAGTTTGGCAACATAAATGTACTACTTTAACTCATCACCATCCATATATACAAAACAAATTCCCAACTAGGGAATATAATTCATTTTGAACATCAAAACCATATTCTTTGCATCTTCAATTCAAACCATAGTCTAAAGAATCTAGTTAATGTTGAGACATCAATTTCATCTAAAAAAGGATCACTACTCAAAAGATGCTAGTCTCAAATTACCATCAAAAGTACTCGGTCCAACACTTGGCTTAATAATCCTACATGCTAGACAAAATAATATTGTAGTTGAAGATGGACAAGTGAAGTGAAGTAAAACCTCAAGTAGACTTCTATATGCAATCCAACTTCACCATATCAATTGTTGTCATTTCAAACCATCCTTAAGCAAAGGAAAAAAGACCAACAGTTAAACATGTTGCAAAACCAACTAAAAATAACTATCTAAACAAAAAATAAAATCTAAGACCATTTAAATCCACGCCAACTTTCTCAATCATAACAAAATTCAATAGATAATATTTGTCAAGCAATCACATTAATATTAGCCTAAGAATATGACAGAAGATCAACATGATGATTATATAGTGGAATAGGCTAATGATACTATAAGTAAAAATATAAAAATTTCAAGTCGTTAATCTTATGTAATTTTTCAAGAAAGAAATCTAATTTTGATGAAATAGAAAAAGATCAAAGATATTGTGTATTTGAATGATCAAATAAATCATAGATATAGCCACTTGTTGGGTGTCTTGTATTGTTGCTTTCAGTAATCTTAAGAAAACATAAAACTGATCAAATTAAAAATCATAATACTTATAAGCTAGGATATTTTAGTCAAATGAAGTCTTATACTTTGGGCTTTGTTATTATATTTCAAAGTATACCTAGACATACTCCACCTAGACATACTCCAATAGTAGAAAGGATAAATCTTGATACAAATTAATGTAGATAATGATCATATGTGGCTTGTTGATGGATGATAGCTAATCTATATACAAATTATTTATGCTAAATGTGACTTATGCATTAAATATAACTTTAACCTAAATGGAATTGACATTAATGATTCTTATTTCTTTCTATTTGAATGTATCACAAAATGGTAAAGGTAAGATGCCAATGTCAATATGATTGAGACCTACCAAAAGAGCACATTTTTGGTTGCGTACAACTTTCAAAGATCCGTTTGCATCCTAGCATGAAGAAGTTTCTTTGTGATAGTAATTTTCCATTGAAAAAGACTGAACAAACCAAATTCAGGAACCTTTTCTTTTGCTCTCAACTAAGCATGAATAAAAATCAGTTACAAAAAAGTGCATGCTCCCCTACATTTAATTAAGCTGAATGGGAGATTAGAAACTTACTTATTCTAATTTCATTGCCTGAAGAACTATACTAGTGAATTTCATTATATGGAGAACCATACAAGTGATGCACTTGTATTTCCTCCTAGTGGTTAGCATGATGTTGAGTGTCTTCATCACTTGGATGCTTATTTCTTGTCATCTCTATTGCAAACAAAAAAAAAAATAAGTAACACAACTTCATTTATAACGTATAAATAAACAAAATTTGAAACAAATGAAAACTAACAAATAATTGTTGACAAGTCGAGAAAAAACAATAGAACTATCTAAGTTTTATCAAAATATAATAAAGATCATGATATACTAGGTAGTGGCACTCATCCATTGTAACATCTCTAATTCTTTCTTTTGTTGTATCAACTCTTGAACCTTTGATAATGGCATATCAACTTTGGTTTCAACAATATCTTGCCTCACCAATACAACATCTTTATTGTCATTAGATAATTGCGATGTACCCCTTTGGTCCAAGTCAAGATCATTCTTTTCTTCCATGTAATAGCAATCTCCAGCTATTATTTTCAACACTAGTTGCTAATTGCTTTCCATTGGGTCTTCAACGTAGAAAATTTGTTTTTTTATTGAGGAGCAAGGATGAAAGGTTCATTATGACATTTGACATTTGTGAAGTTTATCAATATAAATCCTTTCTCATCTTTCTTCAATCTTTAACCTTTTGAAACCTAATCATAGTCAAACAATACTACTTTTAGTCCATCTAAATAATCTAACTTAATCATGTCCTTTAAAACTCCATAGTAATTCAACTTATTCAGTATAGGATGATTATCTCTTCTACTTGCAAAACTTGAAGTCCAAGCTGTTACCATTAGCCCACTATTTTGAGGTTTTTTGTTTTTTTCACGATTGTTTGTATGAAATCTAAATCCATTAACTATGAACCTACTAAATCATTTTCCAATCATGTTTGGTCCTCTAGCTAACAACTTTAAATCCTTAGAAATGACATCATTGTCATCCAATTGCATTTCTTTGACCTATAGAGAAAATACAAAAAAATAAAATATAGACAAATCTTTTAGCTTAAAAAAGATTCTAACAAACAATTCAACATATAAAACCTTTAAAAAACTTACACAATCTTTGAACCAAGACGCAAATGTTTCACTATGGATATGATAGATTTCATGCTCTAATGAAGAAAGATTGGCATTAACAAATATAGTCGTGTGTTCACTACAAATATCAAACAATATATAAGATAGATCAATTGGTCAAGTAAAATTAATCAAGCATTAAGATAACTTACTTGACATATTGCTCAATGTCTTTGCAATTGAGCAACACATATCTGTGTGCTTGTGACAATGTGTTATCTTCTAATCTCATAGTGTTTATCTTTCCAACTGACCTTCATCCCACTGAAAAGATATCTAAGCTCTCTTTGGGAATTTCATTAATGAAATCATTCCTTCCAATTTGATTAAATCTTGTCTCAATATTATCAGATAAATACATAGAACAAAATATGAGACATTCATCCACTATATACCCTTTTGCAATTGAACTCTCTAGGCGACTTTTGTTTCGAACATATAAATTTAAGGTTGACAAATACCTAGGGAATAATACAACATATTAAAATGAATTATTGAAAAAGAGAGGTAGATTACTGACAATAAATAAATATTTATATATGCCTTTTAATTGGATGCATCTAATGATAATGAACTAGGCTTGCAATTCCAGCTTCAGAAGCCAAATAAACAGATAAGTGCATCATAATATCAAAAGATGAAGGAGGAAAATCCTTTCAAGTTGACATAATATCTTCGAAATATTCTTTTCCATTTTAATTAAACAACCAAGTCAAAGGACGTTATGACACAATTCTCTAAAGTATCCACACAATCGAATAAGAGGAGACCACACTCATTTTGGCAAAGCTTTTCTCAAAGCTAATGGAAGTAGTTGTTGTATCAAGATATGATGATCGTGACTTTTCAGCCTAAATATTTTGTGTCTTTAGCTTAACACATCTTGATATGTTGGATGAAAATCAATCTGGAACCTTTATTTTCTTTAAGACATTGAAAAATATCTTTTTTCTTTCTTTCTTATTCATTGTAAATGAGGTAGCAAGTAAGAAACTTTTATTGGACTCCACTTCTTTTGGATGAAGACTTGGCCTAATGCCCATATTTTGCAAATCCCTACACGCACATAAATGATCCTTTGATTTTTGAGATAAACCCAACAAAGTTCCATGAAAACTGTTATGTATGTTCTTTTCAATATACATGACATCGAGATTATGACAAACTAAGTTATCTTTCCAATATGGTAGCTCAAAAAATATACTTTGTTTTCTCTAGCCATTAGGCATTTCTGGATTATCATTACCAATTTTTCAAATCAAATGGGATCACAAAATCTCAACTCATCAAGTATCATAGAACTTGTTAATAGTGAAGGAGCACCTCTTACTTCTTCCTTCCCATCAAAGGAACTTGAATCCTTTTGATAAGGATGATTGCAAGGTAAAAACCTATGATGGCCCATGTAGCATTCGTTCTTAGAAAAATACAACTATAAAGATGATACCTATTTGTGACAAAGAGGACAGGTAAAATAACCTTTGGTGCTATGACCAAACAAGTATGCATATATAGGAAAGTCACTAATAGTCCACATTAATGCAGCCCATATTATAAAATTTTTCTTCTTTGTTGCATCATATGTTACCACACCAACACACTGCAATTTCTTCAACTCTTTTTTCAAAGGCTGTAAATACACATCAATATCATTTTTAGGTTGAGTTGGGCTAGGAATAATCAATGATAACATGAAAAGAGGTTTCTTCATACACATGCAAGGAGATAGGTTATATAGTATCAAAACTACAGGCCATGTACTATGATTTACATTCATAGTTCTAAATGGATTAAATCTATTTGAAGCCAACCCCATTCTTATATTGCAATGATCTTTTGTGAATTCAACATTTTTATAATCAAATGTATGCCAAGCAGAAGAGTTAGTCAAATGCCTCATATTTCTATCTTTTAGATGATTTTCAACAAGCTATGTCATAAAATATGCTTTTTTTTTTATGACATAAACAATTGCTACAATCTCAACTTTAGAGGAAAATGCCACAAAGATTTGAATGGAACATTTTTACCTCATCCTTTATCAACCCCCCTTGGATGATGGCATGTTTTACATTCATTCCTCCACTCCTCATGCCCCTAGTATAACATAATCACTTTGACAAGCATCAATTTTTTCATAATTCATCCCTAGTTCTTTTAATAGCTTCCTTGCATCATACCAAGATTTTGGTAGTAAGACACCACCTTTGGGAGTGCTTCATTTAACAAAGAAATCATCATGTTAAATAACTTATTGGTCTAATTACCAAGACACTTTATATGAAGCATTCTTATAAGAAAGGAAAGTTTGGAGAATTGTTTACAACCTAGGTATAGGTCTTATTGAGAATCTTCTATCAACTTATAAAATCTCTCAGTCTCAACACTAGCAATTTCATTTGCAAAGTACCCTAGATATGAGAAAGTCCTCATTTTGCTACTAAATGCATCATTTAACAAACTTTGCATATCATTTAGTGCATCTATGTCTCCTGCGTTAGAGGTACTATGCAATTGTGATGAAGATGAACTAGGAAACTGAAGTTCACCATGTGCCACCCACAAGGTATAGCCCTTTATGAAACCTTCACAAATTAAATGTTCTTTCACAATTTCTCTTGTCCTACATACCCCATTCTTGCATTTTCTGCAAGGACACAATATCATTCTTGAGATATTTGAGTTTCTAAATGCAAAATTTAGAAATCCTTCAACTCCAACTCTGTAAGCATTACTTGTCCTAGGCAAGTTTATCCAACTTCTATCCATTTTTAAGCACAAGATAAAAGTTACTATAAATATGTAGTATCTCAAAATCTCAGGCCAACAAAGAAATGAGAGAGTCCAATGAAACTCTACTAATTTGGTTAATTTACACAAATAGATGTAGTAATAGTCAGAAAAGTCAAATAATAGCAATCAAATTAGAAAAACTTAAACTGAAAATTAAAACTTATTATATGAACTTAACAAAAATTTGAAAATAACTTGTATGAACAATATACAATTTATGACTAAAATACCTTAAGAGTCAACTATGACATCTACAACTATAAATGTATAAAAGATTTAAATATCAATAGCTTTGTAACTTGAATTTTCATTAGATTGAGAATTTTCCAAGTGATGATTCAATGATTTTTATTGCATTGCTCGTTTGAGGTTTCAAATTCTCACCATCACTAGTAAAAAAAAATCATAAAAAATAAGGTATCTTTTATGCTTGTTTAGGTCATAATATATATAGACATAAAACTAATAGAGAAAAGTTCTTTGTTCATGTAAGTGGTGCAATATAAGGAGACAAGGTTCTTCAATTAATTTGTCAGCACTAATATGAAATATTTTGTTTCTTGTTTTTTAATTTTTTATATATTTATTAAGATACTTAAAAATATTTTAAAAAAATTCCATAACAAGATTTTCATCATCCAATTGGTTAGAGAACTCATTTAGTGAGGAGGTGGTCTAGGGTTCAAGTAGATTGTATTTTTAGTTGGATTTTCAGCTTTTAGGCTAAGTTAATTCTACACTAATGTTCACAGAATTTTCATAGTTTAGCTAGTTAGAGAACTCATTTAGTAAGGAGGTGGTCTAGGGTTTGATTCTAGATGAAAGCAAATTGTACTTTTGGTTGGATTTTCACCTTTCAAGCCAATTAAATTTACCTTTTTTCTAGAGTAAATGTCCCAAAATCTTCATAGTGTAGTGTTAGTGAAGAGGTGGTCTGAGGTTCAATTCTAGATGAAAGCATAGTGTATTTTTGGTTGGATTTTCATCTTTGATACAATATCATTTTGATAATTAGCAGCAAAGAATACAAAAACATATGGGTTATAGAGGGCTAGACTAATATCTGGGTTGAACACAAAAAGATCCTACCATCTTGAATCTAGATTTCTTGTCATACATATTCACTGGCACATGTCACATAACTATTTCTGCATTATCTTTCAAGACGATGAACTACAATATACACATAAAAAAAGTTCCACATGCAAAATAAAAAATTATTAATATAAGGAGATATATCATATATGGAAACACAATATCAAATGTGAATAGATTAGTCTAATCAAGTCATCAAGACTAGAGAAGAAATTGGTGATTTGATAGCATTAGAGGAAGACAAAACTCATAAATTTGTTCAATGCCACAAATCCAACATAATATATGGCATGGCAAACACATAAGTAAGAAGATACTGCCTTTTGATTTGTCTTTACTTTTTGTAAGATAAACAATTAGCCACATGCATTGCACTTATTAGAAACTTTTAAGCTTGTTGTTAAAATTGTTCTCTACAATGTGCTAGTCCATGCACTACTAATATAATGATGTAGGAGAATGAATTAAAAGAAATAGTTCTACCCTTACCTTTCAGTTTTTATGTTCTCTCATCACCTTTATTTTCTCTTTTTTCTACCATTTCAATCTTTATCTCATAGTTTTCAATTATGTTATTCTTGGTTTAGCTTATGCTTCTCTATTTAAGTAGGATATCAAGATACATATTTTATTTGGTTTTCCTTTCTCATCACTACCAAAGATACAACTTTTTTATAGCCCTTTCTACAATGAACTTCCTATTTAATCTTAAAGTTACCCATTTGAACCTTAAGATTGTTTAAGTTCAATAGAAACTTATATAGTTGAGGTTCATATGAAGTGAAATAGGGAACACCAATAATGAAGAGGAAAGAAACCATTATCTTTGTGTCATTCTCTAAGAACCTAACATAATCATAATGAGGACAAATGATAGAGAATGTAATTAAAAAACTTGTTGATTCAGGGAGTTGTATTTAATTAGTTAATATTGATTTTTGGCTCTATTGTCACCTAACTTGTTACTTTCCATGCCCACTCATCTATATATCAACATTATCTTAGCTTTACACAAATTGCAACACATATCCTCATCTAACAATATTCATAAATTTGTGTGTAATTAGACTCCAGTCTAGTTTAAGTCTAGGAAAAACTAAAGGACTTAATAATGTAAAGAAAGAACAACTCCACAAGCTAACTACACAGAACACTGAAAATTGCTGAAATAGATATACATTGCTAAAATCACACATATAAGCTTAATTGTTGCATACTTCAGATATTAAAGATTGACATAGCCTCAATGATTGGTTAGGAACATCCAAACAACTGGCAAGAAGATCAATTGAATGGAAAAGATAGATTGAATTAGTAAAGATTGAAGGCCAAAGATGGATAGAATTACATAGGTTGCTGAAAATACACAAATCTTGGTCAAAAGGGTACGAACCTTTTCTCCATCATGTCCAAAATAGAAGAATAACTGGAAATAAAAGGAAAAATATACCATGAATAAAAAATATAACACTCTGAGAGATATGAGAGAAAAACAACAACAAATTAAACTCAAGAGTAATAGTCCTCTCCCTTAAAACTATAAAATCATCGAAAAAAAATACCAAAACATTGTGCTGGCTCTAATTAAACATAAACTTTCTTAAGAAATTTAATTGGGCAAAGATTACCATTTTAGTTGTTGCCAACTATTGTTTCCATATATCTACTAGCTTTAATCACCTATGGAAATCTCAAACTTGTGTTTACTAGAGAGAGTGTGTTGTGGACTAATATTTTGACAATAGAGTATTTTTGGTATAACTTGGAGAATGGCGATTTCATGAAATTGAATTGGGGATAGAAATCAGAAGTAGGGAAATAAGGATTTAGGTAGATGTATGAGGATTTTGCATAGAGGAAAATTTAGGATTAAAAAAAAATTGAAGGAGGAAGTGGCGATTTGGCTGGGGAAGCGAAGGTATTAGGGTTTTGGTAGGGAGAAAATTGGGGAGAAGTAGGAAAATTTTCTTCTTTTTTGTTTCAATTCAATCTTTTCAACCAAATTCTAGTTCTAAGTTTTCCTACCTAAATGACAATCTATTTTTTTAAGTGGGAAAAAATATCAAAATACATAATAATATTAACAATATCTACACTTTTTCACAATTGTAACAATATCCTATTTATACTTGCACTTATGAAAAAATGTTTAAAAAACATTATGTAACAATATCTAATTTTTCTTGTAGTGTGAATTATTCAATTTCTACTTCCATTACCGATTACATTTTATGGAAAGCACATTATGTTTGGATTAATTTGAGCGAGAGGTTCTTACAAGGAGATAACTTCAAAATTTCATATTTTTAGGAAGAGATCTACAATTTTAAATAGGATGATAAAAATGTAATTGATTACTTTGGTGAACTTAAGGTTCTGTAAGATGTACTCCTCAATTTTAAATGGATTCCTTCATGTGTTTGTTAAAATCCTTGTGGTTGTCGTGTTTTGGCTTGCATGTAGCAATATCAACATGATGATTATGTAACGAGGATTCTCAATGGCCTTGGTGATGAGTTTACCACATTTAGATCCCATATTATGTTGCTGGATCCTCTATCTTCAACTAATAAGGTGTTGTTTTAAGTGATCCAGCAAGAGAGACAAATGAATCAAGTAGCTCATATGGCTTTCATCAATAAAATTGTCAATAATGATAGTCAAATTTTCAAGCCACAATAGCACAAATTTAGCTTCAAGAGGTCTCCTAATTTTTAGAAACTTTCTAAAGGCAATAGGAGGATTTGTGTGTATTTTGGGAATCCACATCACATTGAGAATGCATGATACAAAGGCATGGTTTCCCCCCCTAATTTTAGATTCAAAATCAGAGTTCTACTGCTTATACCACTACCAGTATTGATCAAGATCAAGTTTAAAAATCCTGGTGATAATAATGCTCCTATTTCTTAGGTTGGTAATTCTATTGCACCTTTTGTATTGCTCAATCAAGAACAATATTAGCAAGTATTGACTTTGTTGTAGTCACGTCAAGTAGCTACCATTTGGTTTTATTTCCATTTCCATCATTTTGAAAATTTAAAAGTTAGTTAGTGGAAATGAGTTGAAAATGAGTTCATATTTAGATGAAACATTGAAAATGTAATGATTATGTTGGTTTTGATATCAATTATGGAATAATTATGATTATGAAAATGTAATGATTATGTTGGTTTCATATCTTCAAAAACAAAAAATGGAATAAAGGGAAACAAAAAATGGAATAAATGGAGAAGATATATAGGTCAATGGATAATGTGTTTTGAAAATGAAAATAAAAATGAAAATGAAAATGATGTTGGGTGAAAATGTGTAAAGAGTGATGTGTTTTATTTTTGAAATAATAAAAATTGTGAAAATAGGGATTAGATATGAAACTAAATGGGCTCTTAAGCCTTCTACCGCTTCTCATTCCACAAATCAAGTTAGTACTTGCCCTATGTCCATCCTCACTTCTAACTTTTCTTCCAACTCAAGCATATACTCATTCTTATCCTTTTTTTTTCTCTCTCTAACACATAGATTGTGGACACTAGAGCAACAGACCACATCACTTATTCACTATAATCATTCACTACTTACACTTGCATTAATTCTCTCTTAGTTACTCTACCTAATGGAGACAAACTCAATGCTTACTTATCTAATATTTTATACTTTAATAAGCATTTTTTCCTTCATCATATTTTGTTTATACTTGAGTTCTTTCAATCTTCTCTTTGCCACTAAACTGAGATCTTCTTTTTCTTGTTATTTTCTCTTCCAAAGTGATTTTTGTATTGCTCAGGAACTACAACTACGGAAAATAGTGAATACAACTAAAGTTCACAATAGCTTGTATGTCATGTACAAGTTTAGTCCTAATACTTTTCCTACTTTTGATTCAGTCCTTAATCTTTCTCATATACTAATTTTAACATATGGTATCATCTCCTTGGACATGTCTCTTCTCAAATAAAATCTTAGTTAATATATTCCTTCTATTCATTTGCATGATAATTCATGTTGTGATATTTGCCACTTTGCTAAATAAAAAAAATGGCTTTGATTTAACTTTAGCCAATCTAAGACATTGGATTGCTCATATATTGTGTATGTGGACATTTGGGAACCTTTCTCTATATTTTCTTCTCTTAGTTGATGACTATACCAGAAACACTTGTATTTATCTCATGATGAACAAATTTGACACAAGAAAAGAAATCCTTCTTCACCCCATTGAAACATGGTTCTCAGTTAAGATAAAATTACTTTGAGTGACATTAGACTTGAGTTTTTTATGCCACAATTCTATTTAGCTATAGGTACTATCCATCAGACCACTTATATCAATATACCACAACAAAATGGTGTAGTTGAATGCAAAAAACAACACATAATAAATATTGCTTGTTCTCTTCTTTCCTAATCAAAACTCCCCTCACATTTTGGACCTACACTATACTCCATGCCATTTACTTTATCAATTAATTATCTACACCCCTTCTCTCAAACAAATCACTATTTGAACTCCTCTATATTTGACCATTGGACTACATTACCTTAAGGATTTTTGGCTATCTATGTTTTGCCTCTACCCTTTTTGCCTCTCATTCCAAGTTTGATCCACGTGCTAAATGTCTATTCTTGGGTTTTAAGACTCGGACAAAGATTTATGTGGTTTTTGATATGTCTTACAAAAAACTTTTTATATCATGAAATATCTCCTGTCGTGAACATATCTTTCCATTCCAAATGACACATTAATTTGCGCATATTCCTTTTACTCAAGATCTTTTGTCTCCTACCTTTGATGACGTTTTTTCTCCTACTTCTCTCATTCCATCCTCTAATAACCTCCCTAAATATTCCACTAGGCCACAATAACCTATTTTATACCTACTAGATTTCCATTGTAACCTGACTCTTTATCCTTTAATTTTAGCACTATCATATGACTACCTATCTCTTTGTCACAAACGATTCATTCTTACCCTTTGCTCTACTACTAAGCTTAAGTCCTACACCTAAGCAATTAAGCATAACTATTGGTGTAAGGTTACACAAGCTAAGATTGGTGCACTTGAGTTAAGCAAAACTTGAATCATCACTTATCTTTCTCTAAAGAAACACCTATTGGTTACAAATGGGTTTACAAAATTAAAAATCGGGCTGATGGATCCATGGAACAATACAATCATGTTTTGTCACTAAGTACACCCAAATGGAAAGGCTTGACTATTTTGATAATTTCTCCTCAAATGCTAAATTTACTACTACACGATAATGATAGCTATACATAGCTAATATCTTTAGCAGTTGGATGTGAATAACACATTTTAAGCCCGAGGAAGTATACATGGAGTTTCCCTCTGGCTCTAGTTCCTCTTGTCCTTAGTTGGTTTGTAAGCTACATAAATCATTTTATAGGCTAAAATAGGCGAGCTAACAATGATTTTTGAAATTAACATCTAATCTTGTTTCATTGGGTTACGTTCAACCCTCAGCTAACTATTTTATTTTTGTTAAACAAGTTGATCAATCTTTGATATTCATCTTGGTTTATGTTGATGACTTAATCCTTTTTTGTTTAGATTTAGTAGAAATAGAATTTGCCAAACTTATCTTGACGACACTTTCAAGATCAAGGATCTTATTAACTTAAAATATTTTTTGGGATTATAAGTTACCTATTCTAATATAGATATTTTAATGTGTCAGTACAAGTATGTTATTGACATACCTATAGGCTCAATTTCTTAGGTGCTAAGCTAGTGACAATGTGAATGGTTTATTCATCTAAACTTAGCAAAATTATGGGTGCTACCCTTGATGACCCTTCACAGAATACATGGTTGACATGGAAACTTCTATACTTGAATTCTACTCACTTAGACATATCTTTTGTTGTGTAATAGTTAAGCTAGTTCATGGATTGCCTTACCTTTTCTTGTTTATAGTTTGTTCATTGTGTATTGCATTACCTTGAGGGTTTTCCTAGTGTTGGCCTCTTCTTTCCAAGTTCATATAAGCAAGGACTTATTGCAACAATATAAATTGGATAGGATGTGTTGATAATAGACATTCAATAATTTGCTTCTATATTTTTCTTTGTGATTCAATGATAAGCTGGTGAACTAAAAAGCATAGCATAGTCTCACACTTTTTCAGAAATTGAGTCTAGGGCCCTGACCTTTGCCATGCGAGTTGCAATAAATTTCTTATTTACTTAAGGATTTGCACATCTCTCCTTTGGATCTTTCTTTATTGTTATGTGATAATAAATCTATCATGCCAGTAGCTGCTAACCTTATTTTTCATGAACATAGAAAACACATGGAAATTGATTGACATATTGTCATGGAGAAAATTGCTTCTAGTCTTGTATATCTTATGCCTTGCAAGTTTTTTGACCAAGTTGCAAACTTATTTATGAGGTACTTTGGTGTTGGTCCTTTTTAAATCATTTTTTTCAAGCTGGGATCAATTGACATCCATTCTTTAGCTTGCAACATGGGGAGAGAGTATTTAATCGATCGTAAAGATGACAGAATATCTTTCACAATTGATGTTGTTATCTAGTTGTTATTACATGCATTACTTTTGTGTGTTTCATTATTTTTTTGTACATGTTTGTATTATTAACAACTTATATGAGTTTTTCTATTAATTTCTATCAGCTAGTTATAACTAACACCTAGTTACTCACTTTCTCGCTTTGTATATATAGAGGGTGTAACTGTGACTTGAACTTGTTTCATTTAAATTATTTATCAATGAAACACCGTTTACATTACTTTTGGTTGTGTTTTGCATCATTTTACATTTCTTAGCATCACTTGGCTATTGAAAATCCCTATGAATTGATACCACATTTAGAATTTTAATATTATGCAACATCTAAGGAATCTCTCACGACCTTTTTGTTCGTGTGTAGTCATTCATGTAGATTATTAGGCACACATATTCCATACCAATTCTTGATCAAAACTTTATATTGTGAATGTTGCCTTGTTTACATAATGAGGAATCCCAAGGACTAACTCCTTCCACTATGGCATTATATGATAAGAAGGAGGATGTGATTTAGGTATGGTTGCTCTAAGTTGTTACCGAGAAATTCTGTTGTAGAGTTGTTCCTTGTTGGTTTATTACTTGTTTGTTCTAAGAATTAAAAATTAAAATTAAGTGGATATTTGGGGTGTGTAAATATATGTATGTAGGGGTGTAAATAGATATTAAACAAATTAGATATACTGTTTTCATATTTATATCTGATTAACTTTTGAATAATAGGATACATATATGGATTTGATGAATATTTATTCAACGAATTTGTATTCGTATCCATCAGATATTGATTGAATTTGGATATATTCGTATTTGATTATAATTATTTAAATGCATCTATATTTGATTAAATTATTCATATTCAAATTCAAATATTATTTTTTGGATATTCATATTTGATAATAATCATTTGGATTGCAAATATTCAAATAAGTGCATCACTTATCCTATAACGAATGCATATTTTTTTAATAGAATGAACTATAAAATTTCATTAAGTCGAAAGTAATTAAAAAAATAGAATAATTTTTAATTAATAATTACTTTATAATTGATTATTAGCACTAATTAATATTAATAATGACATTTAAGTATGTTAATTATAAAGTCAACCAACAATAATTTATGTTGATTAACTTTATTTTTTATTTTTTCTTAATATTACTATAATTTTTTCAAATTTATTATTTTATTTCTCTCAATTCTTCAATTATAATTTATATATACATATATAAATGATAAAATTTTTATTGAAAAATTAAATAATACATTATGTCTACTAATATATTATGTACAAAATTTTTTAAATATAATTTATTATATTTAAAATACATTTACAAAAAATTGAATACATAAATGGATATATTGAATAAATATATATTCTGAGTAGATATGAAGTGGATGGGATATGCATTTATCATATCCAAATACATTTAGGATAGAATATCTACTAATCAAATACGAATAATGTAATGCCAACTAAGGAGGTGTCTACTTTAGGTTAAGGTGCTACGTATATCAAATCAACAGTATCATATTAAGACTTAAAGGCTGTTTGGATGAACTTATAAGTTGCTCAAAACATCTTATAAAATGTTTAAGAGCTTAAAAGATGATAAAGAGTGTTTAGTAATTTTTTTAAAAAGAAGAGCTTATAAGATCCTCAAAGAAGATATTAGGAGTTTATAAGCTTTTTAAAAAGAAGTAAGGAGACCATAATTTATTTTTAAGATTTTAACAAGTTTCTTTATTTTTAACCATTTTCAATTACAAAATTACCATTATTAACATCTTATATGTTTCAAGATCTTATTTTATTGAAACACTTCAACAACTTATTTTAAAAATAAGATCTCATATCTTATAAGTTTCAAAAATATCTTATAAGATGTAGGAGCTTATAAGATATTTAAAATAAACTTAGCCAAACACCCTCTTAATCTTACAAAGGAACGAAACCACTTCAGCAAAATGAGCTACCAGCAATATATTACTCCTTATACATACCATCTATAGTTTAGCAATATAACACATAATCTAGCAAACTTCGGTTTAAATAATAGATACAAAAGTCCTATAGAACTAGTTTCTCAAGTCATCAAAACCAAACATAATCCAAACTTAGCATACTATATTTTACATTTTAAGTCCAACAACTATGTACAATTGGTGACTTTCTTGCAATAGCTTAAATGATTATAATCTTAAACAAAACCCTCAAACATAGCTAGTATCAAAATCACACAAACAGAATATCTGCATGCCGTGCCAAGGATTCAACATATATATCTAAAATCTACATAATAGGTTTGAGTTTGGTATATTGTCGAGTAGTAACAAAACTATTTAAACTAATATATATAGCTTGCTCAATCCATCTTCTAGCTGGCTAATCCTATATAGGAAATGGAATCCAAGATATAGAAGAGGTATAAGTCCTAATGACTTAGTGAGGTGAACAATAAACAATTTAGATATAAATATATTGAATAAGAAAAAGAACTAAGATACTTTGCAAGAAATCAAAACAAAGTAAAGTACTCATAAATGCTTGCACGAGGTCAAGTACACCTCATGTGTCAACATAAACTATTATAATAGCCCAATTAATAGAATTTTAGACATGAATTAACAATACAAGACAAGATAAAAACATATCATATGGAACTGCTAGGGAAGGGTCTCTGACCTTATGACTCCCATAGATCAATATAGAAACAAATCCCTTATACCTCCAAATCTTAAGCACTTGACTTGGACAAAACTATCATATATAGCATGGTTGACCGCATGCTTATCTCTTGCTCATAGATAGTTAACCTCCAACTACCCGTAAGATAGGACCACTTGTGGGCACTAATTTAGAAGCCCTACTGTTGGTCCATTCTGCCTGACTGTCTTTTTGATCCTAGTCCCAGGCCCATTTTTATGTAGTGTTCCTCTAGGTCTAAACTTCCCATTAGCATCCCTAAAGGTCTTATTAACAATTAAATCCAACAACAATATCAGGTTCAATTAAACTATGTATGATCAAGAAATAACTGAATGCAATAAGTCCAAAAGACAATAAGTCTATTGATTGGCAACACTATCTCAAATAATAATAAACATATAAATGAGTTAAGCATATTGGCACCATATCATGTGACTACATAAGAAATATCAAATTAGTCAACAAGAACAAACCAACAATGGAAGGTCCAATAGAATTTCAAGTAACGCTTTTGGAAAACAACAAGTGAATTGGTTAACAAGACCATTCTAATAATAGTGCAAAGTAATGAGGTTAGAAAACCTTAAAAAAATTGGACAACAAGATTGTTCCAATAAAATTTCAGAAAGATAATATAACTATCCATGAAATTAGCTGGCAAGGCTGAAGAATGCGAGAAAGCAATGTAAACATCAGAAATCATTAGAAAGACTCGAATGCCATGAAAGGCGCAAACAAATTAGAATACGTATAGGCAAGTTGATATTCACAACATGCGCATATCTTCCTTTCCCAGCAATAATGCGAATTGTGACCTCACCTTAGTCTCAACAACGATGCTACTAGTCCTCCTTAACTGCTGTGGGAGATCTAGATCCTTGTCACCTATTTCAATAAAACGTATATAAATGTCAAATAATTATATATTATTTCTTTAATAATAATTAAACTATTTACATGTTTTAATATTATTAACTCTTTACTTCATGGAGAACATTTTACCTATCAAAGTTTTAATTTAATTCGTGCATGGGCATAGTATACTATAATAATTTGATACCTAACTAATTTAAGGTATTTTACCAGATTTTTCGTGCTTTTGATTTGGTTAAGTTATTAAGGCTTTCATTCTATTATTAATTAAAATTTGATTTCTTAAATGGGCCATAATAGTTAAATCGTATTGGCTGGGCAATTTAACCATTCCAAGTCAAAATGTTATATTCTGTTAATATTATGTAATTAACATCTTGAGTCCATATTCTGGATTATCTTAAGAATTTTATATATTTTCTATTTATATTCAACTGTTACATACATTATATGATTTAACTTTTCTAGATATACCAATTAGCACAATTAAGGATAATTAGACTTTTTATTAAAGGTCCGAGTCCACACATCACTTACAGACAAAATTTATATTCAATCCTACAGCTTATAATCACATATTTTGGTCCAAATAATGGATATTTTACATCAAAATTAGCTTAATAACTTAACCAAATTAAATTTAAGAATTAATTTAATTGTTCAATCATAATTTTTACCAAATTGATTGAATTTGATGCCAAATCAATGTGCAAAAGTAGCCTGCATGCGCTCGGATCATTGCCCTAAGAAGACTTGTGGTCAGCCACTGGAGCATTGCTGGAATCTAAAGTTGACTACACTAGCAGGTTCACCTCAACACAGGGAACAAAAGCCCTCAATTGATTTCTGAATTGGACGTCAAATGACAGCCAATTTCATCAAAAATTGTAAACTCCGCCACCAGCCATCGCCTCTCAAATTTTTTCTCTGCTAGTGACCGAAAATGGAAATTGAAGCTGCCAATCTCTTCTATTCCTCAAGCCCGTTAGTTTCCAACCTTTGGTCACAACCAAGAATCATCGGAATGGAGCCTCCTATGGCCAGCATCGTTTGCCCCGTTTAACTGTCAGCACTTGCTCATTCATCAGGTTTTCCTAGGGGAAATTGGTACCACTATGTTCATCTCATCGAGAGGGTGGTGGCTTTGTTTTGGGGTTTTGCTAGCTTTGGTGAAGGGTGGTGGGAAGAGAGGGTGATGGGTTGTATGTGAAAATTAGAAGAAAAATAGGGGAAGTTGTCTTTGTATATTTTTTTAAGGTTTTGGAGATTTCAATTTGACCTCCAAAGGTTTTTCCTAGTTTTTAGTTCAATCGTTGAACTACCTAGTGCCTCACTTTGACCCTTCTATCTTGCAATTTAATCCTTGGCCTTCTCCTTTTTAAGTATTGGCTCTACGGGTTTCTGTATTCCTAGAAATTGAGTTCTATTTAATAATTTTTCTGACCCTAATTTTCCATTTAGACCCCTCGGCCTTTGATTTTCATCTTTTCAACACTAACATCTAAATGTTTGAGCAATTAGGTCCTGTCTGATTACTTTTCCAGCTACCTCAAACTTCCTAACATTAAATTGAGATTCTAGGAATTTTAAATGAAATTTTTTTGATCCCATATTGATTTTTATTATCATTATTTTTCTTTTAAAAATTAAATTTATGAAATTTAGATTTTTAGGAATTTTCCATATTTAAGAATTTAAGCATATCCATTTAAAATGGATAATAAATGGATATGGATAATATCTTGTATAAATAGAAATAAATATGAATGGTAAATAAATTTTTGAATAGCCATTTACGAATCTATATGTATATATGCACAACAATAAAAATGTGCAGTTTTAATGATTGACTGCCCTTAAACCTAAATTTCTTCAATCAATTAACGTGCAGCAAACAAACACCTTTAAAGTCCTTTTCCTAATTGATTGTAGAACTTTTAAATAAACTAGATTCAACATGAGTATCATCGATTTTAGAGTGAACTAAAGGAAATGCGAAGAAATAGAGTGTAGTTGTGAAAAATCACTAACCAAATTTGGAGAATAATTAATAGAAGCAGTAAACGCATAATCAAGATGCATTGGGTGCGAGAATTTAATATCAAAAATATCACTGAGTTGAATAATTATATTATGTTAATGTTAACAGTGTCGTTAGTGTGTCTTGTACAAAAGATCAGTTTAAACCAATGTTTTAAAACCGGACCGGACAAAGAACCGGCGACGTTATT
>JACGDI010005411.1:1490760-1553286 GCA_014898725.1 Jacaranda copaia | reverse complement strand
TGTATTACTTGTAAAGGGGGCCTGTTGGGCCTGTTGGGCTATCCCATATCACTTGTTAACTTCTCTATTAAGGTTGCTGGCAGATTATTAGCAGTCTGTCCTAAGGCTACGGTACAGGACCCAACCATTATAGCTCCATATGAAGCTGAATATGAGTTATGCTATGACTTAACCTTGTTAGTTGAGGATGTTTTTGCAATTTTTTTTTCTTAGTAGTAGGTTAGTTTTTCTTTTGATGACTATGTGTAGGCCAAACATTGTTTGTTGTTCGGATAATTCAATACTGTTAGACTCTCCAATGTAGCCATGGATGTTTGAGCAACTTTTATCCTTTGAACACATTTTCTTATTAGTATGATTATGTGGTTTATATTTTTTATTCATTTATGCTATTTGCTTATTATCATGTTCGTACAACCTTGGAATTTCACCATGAAAAGGTTCTTTCTCTCTTATTTAGTACCTTTTGGGATTTTATTGTAGGAATGTTTCTTAGCAAGCCCTCTTTAGGGATAGTTTTAATTTCTGTGAGCCCTCTTAAAGGTTGTATAGTAGCCTTGATTTGTTCAAGTACTTTTGGAGGTCTTACAACAGCCTTGATTTCTTGACCCCCCTTGGGAGTCTTATAGGGGTCATGATTTCTTTAAGCCTTTTGAAGATCTTGCATAAGTCTTAGTTTTTGAGAGCCTTTTTGAGGGTCCTATAATAGTCTTAGTTGTTTCACATCTCATTGGTTGCATGCTCTCTTAAAGGTCATATTGTAGTTTTTATTTGTTGCATGCCCCTTTGAAGGTTATATATCGGCCTTTGTTGTTGTTGTAAACCCCCTTGGGGGTCTTATAACAATCTTTGTCATTGCTTGTCCCCTTGGGGTCTTAGAGCAATTTGTATTGCTCCATGGAGAGAGCCTCCCATAGGGATACTTTTTTTTTTGCATGCCTCTTGGGGTCTTATCACAAGTATGTTATTTCTATGAGAGTTTAGTTTGCAACAAATAAAAAAGATAAGTGTTTATAAGGAATTAAGATACTTTATTCAATCTCAAAGTAACATTTATCGTCTCCCAACTTTGGATGAATTTGATTCATTATAAAGAAAGTGTTGATCTAAGCTATTAGATATCTAACTTAAACTTCTATTAAAAAGGGAACCTAGAGTAATAAATTGAAAAATCTTTGTTTTAGTGGGGTGTGTAGGCCCTATAGTTAGTCGTGGTGGGGGAATGTGGTCTCTATGGAAAATGGAAGAGATTTAAGTTGGCATTCTCAGGATTCATGAACAAGCCGTTCATACTGTGGTAGAATCTAGATAGAAAGGGAGATGGTTTTGCACTAGGATTTATGCCAGTCCAAACAAGAACAAATGAAAGGAATTTAGTGACACTTTGCTAACTTAGCCGATTTAAATTCTCTACCTTGGTTAATTTCAGGATATTTTAATGAGATTAGTTCTGATAGAGAGAAAAGAGGTGGATTTTCTCCTAATAGAAATAGATGTGAAAGGTTATACTCTATAGTGGCCTGTTGTAATCTCATAGACTTAGGGTTTAAAGGCCTTTAATTTTTTGTGCAGAAGTCAAGCAAGGGTGCTTTAACAATCAAGGTGTGGTTGGATAGGTCCTTGGCAAATCATGAATAGAGAGTCCTTTTTCCTGAAGGTATTATTGTTGTCTCCCTTGTACTTAATCAGACCGTTATTTAATTCTCATAAACACTAAGAAGACCCTATCCATTCCATCTCTTAGAACTTTAGATTTAAACTTAGCTAGATTCCTCACCCTAGTGTGAATTAATCATTGAATCTGTTTGGAATTTTCCTAGCTCTGTGACTCGTTCTCTTGAAATCTTCCTTACTATCATGAGAAACTAGAATAAACATACTTTTGGAAATATTTTTCAGAAGAAAAGGACTCTTTTAGTTAGGATGAAAGGAATTCGACAACCTTGTTATGTTTGAAAGCCATTTTCTTAGAAACCTTGAGGAGGACCTCATTAAGGAGTATAACCTTGTTTTTACCATGATGAAATGCTTTAGTTTAAAATTTTTTGGGGGAAAATGGTTAACTTATGGTGATCTTAGTACTAAATTCTTCCATACCACTACTATCTATGGAAGAAGGCATAATAGGATTTTTGTTTTGAAAATTGATGAGTTGTAACATAATGAAGATATCTTAAAAAAAAACATATAAATAACTTATTTTGCTGGTATTTTCTCTAGTAATAATTCTACGATTGTTGGAGGCTTGCCTTAAAACATTTTCCACAAGGAATTGTCTGGGGAAGGCACCATTTTTCTTCTTTTCTTATTAAAAGAGAAATCCACCTTGTTTGTTAAATCCTTGAGTCCCTACAAAGCCCCTGGCCCTGATGGAATTCAGGCTTTCTTCTATCAATCTTTTTGGCATATCATTGGCAACTCTATTATTTAGTTTGTTCATGAGACCTTTAAGAAAGGGAACTTTCACACTGAGGTTGGTGAAACCTTTATTTGCCTGATACCTATGGTTGACAATCATATTAGGGCAAATCAACTGGGGCATATCTCAGTGACTTGGTTAGTCCTTACCAGAACTGCTTATTAGTTGGGAGGAGCACCCAAGATAACATTTTGGTCCTCTAAGAAATCCTACACATGTGCAGAAAATCTAAAAGAAAGTGAAAAATGTTGCATGATGAATAAGCTTGATCTTGAGAAAGCTTATGACAAGATTAATTGGTCATTCCTTTAACAATCATTGATGTTCTTTAATTTTCCTAAACATATTATTGATCTTATTATGATTTGACTCAAATGTTCCACCCCAAATTGTTTGGAATGGAGAACTTCTCCCTTCGATCATACCTTATTGTAGTCTTAGGCTAGAAAACTCCTTATCTCTTTATTTATTCGTGCTTTGTATGGAAAGATTAGGTTATTTAACTGAGGAAAAAGTGACTACTAAAGAATGGACTCTCGTTTCTACTATAGAGGTGGCCTAGACTTTCTCACATTTTCTTTGCTGATTACCTTATCTTGATAGTTAAGGTTAGGAAGTGTTACTACAACAAATAGCATTTTACATAACAAAAACTTTGGTAACAGAAGTAAAATTCATTATAGATGTTAGATTTATTGTAACAAAATGGTTTTTTATTACAAATAAAATTTTCTTGAGTAACTAAGTAAATGTCTTGTTCTCTTTAACTCAAATTTGGTACCTTAAATTTTTTATGCTCGTAACTAAATAATAATTCGTTACAAAAAATGTTATTTTGTTACCTATAACATTTCCCATCATATAGGAAGATATATTTGTAACAAAATTTGATATCTTTTGTAAAAGTAACATTTTTGTTACAAATAAAATGTATTGTAACGAAGTTTTTAGTTACCAAACTTTAATTAATTTCTCTCCAAAATTCATTCCCTCCAAATATCAATTGTACACATATGGTAACAATATTTTTTGTTACTAACTATAAATGAATATTAAATTAAATTTTTACAGATACTAGTGGCTTGGACTTTTGTTCAAGAAATGGTCTTCACAATAATTTAAAGAATTTGTTAATTGGGCTTGACAAAATTTTTAGTGAATTATTGTTGAACTAGGTTTTATTTTAAGAATTGAGCTTGAACAATTTAGAAGTGAATGATCTATTAGTTGGGCAAATTTCTTTAAAACATTGGGCTTTATAACTTTTGTGTGAATTATTCGTTAAATTGGGAGTTTTTATTTATGAAATAAGTTTGGTCAAATTTATAGTGAATTAAGTGGTGAATTAGACTTTATTTTAAGAGTTGGTCTTGAACAAATTTGAAGTGAGCTAAATGGTGAATTAGGCCTTTTTAAAAAAAATGAGCTTATTTTTTTTATTAATTGGGCTTCACAATAGGTAAAATAATTGATTATTTAGGGTTGACCAACTTTTTTTTTTACTAATTAGGCTTAACTAATGTTTTAGTGAATTTGTCAATTGGGCTTCATACTAATTTGGAAACTTGGTTGATTAAACTTCAATAATTCTTTTAGTAAATTAGTGTTTGGGATTTCTAAATACATTGGATTTGACAGTAACTTAAACAATTGATTAATTAGACTTTAGAAACTTTTCTTTTTATTAATATGAGTTCACCAATGTTTTTGTAAGTTAATGCCATTTGGTAAAGGATTCAGTTTGATATTAAATTAGAGAATTAATTAATTGGGCTTTAGCAACTGCTTTTGTTTTTTTTATAATTAATTAGGCTTACTAATTTTATAATGAATTGGTGTCATTTTTTAAGAATTAGGTTTGACTTTAATTTAGAAAATTAGCTAATTGTGATTTTCTAATTTATTCTCAAGAATTGAGTTTCACAAAAAGTTTTAGAAAACTAGTTAGTAGGCATTGTTTAAGAAATGGAATTCACCAATTATAACTTGGTGAGTAAATTGGTGCATTGAGATTTGCGTAAATCTAAAGATTGGTTAATTTAGTTTCTCCAATTAATTAAAAATTGTATTTCATCAAATTTTTTAGTGAATTGATGATGAATTAGAAGAATTGGGTTACAAATATTATAATGGATTTGTGATTGAGTTTTGTATAAAATTTGTGTTTTTCTTAATTAAAGAATTACACAACTTAACTTCACCAGCTTCTTTTAAAAATTTGGGCTTGACTATTCTTTAAATAAATTGGGCTTCATATTAATTTATAAAATTCATCAATTGGACTTTACCAACTTCTTCTTCTTCTTTTCCTTAAAGGGCTTGACCAATTTTTCAATGAGTTAGTAATTGGGCATTCTCATTTGAATTAATTTTCATATTCATTTATAGAATTGATCAATTGGACTTCACCAAGATCTTTTTTATTAATTGAGCTCGACCAATTTTTCTATAAATTAATAAATTGGGCTTCTTTGTGGGATTCAATTAATCTATTTTTAATAATAGGTTTTTTTGCTTTTCAATTTTCTAAAACATTAAATTTACATTCTTGTCAAAAATGTATTGATTCACAAAGTTGGTTGAATACAAAGAGTAATCAATTTTATATTACCAAGTTTTGATGACAATGTAATTTAGTTTCCCTCCAATTTTGTATTCTCTCCAAAGTTTAGGAGATATTAAAAGCTAACAATTGTTTTTGTTATTAGTTCCATAAAACAATTTAATTTAATTTCTTCCAAAAATTTGATTCCCTCCAAAATGAATTCCATTAATTTTTTTTATTGCTCCCAAAATTTGGCTCCTCCTTTCATTTTTCTATGTATTACTAAACTTAATTTCTTTAATATTAGATTATAAGATGAATTAACATAATTAATTAATAAAAAAAATATATTAGTTGATAAGGGAGAGTTTGCACCAGCTTCAATGGGCTCAGGGTATGCTAGCCTTTCCTTTATGCAATCTCCCCATGATCATTCTCAATATCGACTATCCTAAGGTTGATCTTGCATTCAAATTGGTCATCTTCAAGCCATGCAATCTAGAGTCTTCTATAAAAAACCATCGTATGATCAATGTCTCGTATAAAAAATCAACGGCTTGAATTCTAGGAGATTTGTCCATTTATGGACTAGCCTAAAACATTAGGTCAACACGTCTACATGATCTCTTATAGCATTTGGGCCAATTGAGCTCAACTATTTAGTTCCATGTGACAACGAGGTTGGAACTCATTACCATTGATAAAGTGAAATCGAGTCTATCCCAAACAATTGCATTAAATATACAGCATCAATAGCATTAGGACAATTGTCATTTCGACATTCTACTTTCAGGTTGTTGTTTTGTATTATAAATATCCATTTATAAATGAGGGCAAATCACATAATTAGTCCCTAAAGTTTTATTCTAGAATGACATTAGTCTTTAGGTTTCAAAAGTTCATTTTTAGTCTCTAATGTTAATATATTGTTTTATTTTAGTCCTCGAAACTACTTTCTGATGGTATTTGTTTAGAAAATTGATCAATTTTGACTTTTTAAAGGCAAAATTATTAATTTAATGTTTTGTGTTCTTAAATTAATTACTAATTTTTGCTAACATTTTCCCTTAAACATGGGCTGTCACGCTAATCACCAATCAATTGGCGTTCTTCATTGAAAAAATATACTTTCTTTGATCGACATTAAATTAATTAATTGATGTATCACTTAGACCTAATTAAAGTTATTGAGCCATCACTTTTTCAAAATAATCACTTATATTGCTCGGATAATAGCTATTACCCGTCTGGCTAATCAGAAAATTTCAATATGCAACTGAGAAGTCAAATTGCTTTTAGTCCCAGTGTGTATATATTATTTTATTTTTATATCCATCACATTATCTTTACTATATATAGAACAGGTTTTAATAATTATTTAGTATACTTTTTTAATGAATTAACAAAATACATATAACCACTTCAAAAGATAATAACATGATAATTCTTTTGTGATCTTTTCTTTCTCTTTCTAATTTTTATCTTTTCTAATTATTTGACTCTAACAAAATGTTTTTCTTTTATTTATCTTCAAAATTTAAATAAATATATTAAAATTATGTAACATATTTAATATATTTTATATTATAACAATTTATTCTAAATAATTATTAAAACCTGCTTTATATAATATATATAATATATTTTATATTATAATAATATTAACACATTGCATAAAATATACAAAAGTTGTTGCTATAAATGCTGGATCGAAACAAGCGAGAAAATTAGAAAAACCTTCAAGGGGTAATAAAAATCTGAACACGTGGCATAGCTGATTGGTTTTTCTCGGGAGATTTTGTTTCCTGCAATGATGCCGTCAGCGACAGGTAACTAAAAAATAACATTAGGTCTAATGATGGTTTGGAATTCGCTACTGTAATGAAATCCAGTTTCCAATTTAGAGTATTTCACATTTTTCTCCCATTTTTTTTCCCGCTCACTTACCTCACTTACCGCCCGCTCACCATTCACCGTTCACCGGTGTTGCCTGCTCACTTATCTACCACTGACCACCGGGCACCTCCGTTGCTCCTCACTCACCGTCACTTGCACACCACCACCGCTCACTGTTCTCTGGGAGGGTATTCTTCAGTTGAATATATCATCCTCGGTCACTGAACGTGGTCTATTTCAAAGGTCTGTATCTTTTCAGGTCAAAAATACAGGATATATGCCTTGTCCCTCTGTGCATTTTGTATATTGTTCCATATATGTACTTGTTGCATCATTAACTAGTTGAAATAACCTGAAATGCAATTTTCCGTATGAAAGTAAGTTACTATCTTGGTTGTAAAAAAAAAAAAAGGTTACTCTCTTGGTTGCAGTACTTATCAAATCTGAGCAGTTATCTTAGTTGCTATAGTTGTCAAAGTAGTTACTATCTTAGTGAGTTTCCATCTCAGTTGACTGTTATTCTGAGATGTACACAATAACACGATTGCTTTTTCCTGATATGTTAATTTCTGTTGGCAGTGGTGAGAAGGCTTCTACAAAGGAGTGGCTCCCCTTTCTTGAAATCAAGGGTAGAGCTAGACTCGATGTATTTGAAATATTTCTTCAAGAGCTCCCCATGTCTCGAACACGTGCAGTCATGGTATATTAAGGGCTCCTCCTTTTCTCTGTTACTAATTTCTGCATTCTCCTTTAGAGGGCACTGGCTTTTTGTCGACAAATAAGGCAATCTTTCCGCCTATTGTCTCTGTTTAGTGGCATTAATCTTAGTCTAGTAGTAATGTTGATGTACAATAGAAGTTCTGATAGTAAATTTGCAGGAGTTTAATTTTGCTGGATGCTTTTGCTTCAGCTGATATAATTCCTAGATTTCTCATGAATTTCTTTATATTCAGTCATTTACCAGAAGAACAAAAAAGAATCTCATTTGAGTTTGTTTCGCATCACGTTCCAGCAAAAATCGATCAAGGGCATATGAATTGACCCAAACAAAACTTTACGGGAAAAGTCTATTTAACTAAAACATCTTGTAATAGAATTTAACACCACGAATCCTAGTAGATATGTATGGTGGGTGTTCATCGTGGCGTGGAAGAAGCTAGTTATTGGACGAATATCTTAGCTGTTTCGTTTCTGCTGAATATCTTTTTGGAGCTGCTGGGCTGTCAGTGTTGTTGCTGGAGTTGTTAACTGATCCGTTTTCTCGAATCAGTTTAATCAGTTGGCTCTTGAGAGTTTGATTTCGGTAAGGTCATTATATGGTTCTGACACGCTGCTGCATCTGTTTTGGTTCTAATATTCTGCCACATAGAGTCTGTTCTATCTTCATTGCTTCCTTGGGTATCTGTTTTGTCTGGTTGTTGAGGGGTACAGTTCATCAAATCAATTGGTCTATCTTTTGTATAGAATTCATTTGCACATGCTGTGCAGAACTTCCATAGGCTAGATGTTCTAGGCCTCAATATCGAGAAGTGCATATTTTTGTCTTCATTGTCATCAAGGGAGCATGTTCCCTTTCAAAAGAACTTTGATGTAAATCTCTTCCCTTATTAATCTAAGTTTGACTTGAATCATAGCAAATTATAAACCCCAGTAGAATGCAGAATGAATACATTAATTTTCTTACACAAGGTTTTTCTGTTTGGTCTAGTGGTTGTCAGGCTATCGTAAATGTGCTTCGTGGGGTGAATCTTGTTTTGGGGCAAGCAAATGTTGGACGCTGTATGATTAAAAAATAAATAAATAAATAATGGACTAAATGGCATCGATCAAAAATACGTGGGGCTAAATATAAATTAAATTCTAAATGTCACAATGATATCTTGATTATGTGATTTGATTAAGTTAAAACTTTGTGTTATGCCATAATTGCATAATTTTCACATCCAAAATGCAATCTTCATAGTTTAGCCACATTAATCAATCTAGTCGCTCTATATCTACAGGTTCCCCAGTTTGTTTTGAAGGACATATCATTTGAGAATTAGCTTTCTGACCTTTCTGAGGTGACCCTCAAACCTTTCTTCTCAATTTAGTTTCCTTTGGGTATAATCTGCTATAATTTCTGCTTTTAGATATCAAAACACTAACACAATTTTTTGCTGAACCATTTACAGTTCCTGAAACAACTATTTATCATTTTAGGTATAGAACTGTGGACATTTGGATAGAAAGTTGGAGAAGCAATTTTCATTCTTGCAGGATGTTACACCAAGTGAGGAATCTGAAGGTAAATCTTAAAGATCCACAACTTTAGATTATGGAGTAGTGTCAATGATTGTCGGATCAGCCTTGGCTCCAAATTTTGGAGTTCATTATTCTGCAGGGGCCATTCCCCCATTATTCCACTCCCCTCTCCCCTTTGCTTTTTTTAGGTTCAAATTCAATTCGTGAATTATTGTGCTTCTCTTACTCAATATGTGTGTGTGTGTGTGTGTGAATATGAAGAATTAATTCTTGACATGAAATCCTTAAATTATGATTACAACGGCGTTTGAATGTTTACATTTTTAAGGAAGTCTCAAACATGTGATTGCTCAAACCATTTTGGTCTACATGGTAAAATACTTGTTCAAAGAAATAGTGTATATATAGAGGATTGAAAGATAAAAAGGGCGGTTATACACCCTGGTCACATGATTGTGCATGGACTGCATGATGAGGATACAAGAAGCTCTTTTCTATGTTGTAGCCTACCCCACAACACATATCGTATGTCTAACATACTTACATATACACACATAGGCGCGCAAGGACGGATTATTGGGGAAGGAGGGGGCATGGGCATTGTCCCCCAGCTTTGTGTGTGTTCATATATATTAATTTTTTTTAATAATTTAATTTAAATTTAAATTTTAAAAGAATACATTCAATTAATATTAATTAAAATATTAATTTTTTAATTAACATCCATTGATTTTAAAAATTTTAACTTTTTGTGTTGGACCTTAAATAAAAAAAATTAATTATTTAAATTTATTGAATTAAATTAATTAATTTTTAATTAATGATAAAAATTAATTTAATTAATTTAATCTTATAAACTCAAAATAAATTTTTAAGTCTATAATCACAACCAAGTAATCAAAAGAATGTTCTGATTAGGTTAGACCCATAAGAGTATTTTCATTCTATTTGTGTGAGAAAAATGTATAGGGGTTTAACTTCTTGATTAAATTCAAACAATTAAATTCAACTTCTTGATTTTAACAAGATTGAGATAAAGAGACAAAAGTAAGTGAAAATATTAAAAAGATATTTTTGAATTTTCTGTCTTTTAGTATTAATTTAATATAACTTTAGTTATGTACTTTACAAAAAATGTTTTAGTGTCCCTGTTTTTCATATTATTTGCCTTGAGTTTTCTTTTATGTTGTCATTTTCATGGTAAGCAACCCCACTTGATATTTGTTTTTTGTTTTATTTTCATGTTAGCTTTTGGTTTTGTTTTATTTTACAATTTATAACTTTTAAAATGTCTTTCTCTTTACCATTTTCAACAAAAAAATCATTTTTCTTTTCATATATCTAATTGCCATTTTCAAATCTAATCCACTGACTTGTCTAGTAATCCATATTAACTAACTTAAAAATAATTAAAATTTATTAAGTAATTGTATTGTAATTTCTTTTATATAATTATAAACTTTGCAATAAATTTTATCACAAACATAATTTCAACGGAGGGATGTAAAGAAAATAAAAAGATCTACAATAATATCATAATATTATTTGATTAATTGATGTAAAAGAACTTATTTAGATTAAAAAGTTATCACTCTTATACTAATATATCACTTTTAATTCTATAAGTAAATATTTTTAAATCATTGATCTAAACACATGTTGTTTCCATGTAAAAATTAATAACCAAATAAAATGACGTATTGAAATATAAAAACATGGAAATTAAGCTTCTTAAAATAAGAATATGATTCAAATAATCCGAAACTAGTTTATCTATTGTAGCTATGGATAAAAGTTGGATAGATTATAAAGATAGATTTAATTTGAAGTGTATTGTTGGCGTTGACTCATTTATTGAGTTGCAAGGTAAAATGCAATTGACTTAAACAATAAAATTCTATGTCCATGCAATACATGTCTAAATATTAAAAGAAAAAGTCTTGTTGAGGTCAAAAGTGATTTGTAGATGAGGGGTTTTTATGCATACTATCGATACTACATACATCATGGGGAACATGAATTAGTTTGGCCCATTTCTTATAGTCAAACCACTCATAGTAGTAATCTTCATGAAAATGATAGTATTTGGTCATCTCAAGAATGTGGTGAATATGATAGTGATAGGAATGATAAATTTCCTAAAATGATAGGGGAAATTAGAGATGCTGAATTTTCTGAAGTTTATTCTGAATCAAATCACAAAATTTTGAAAGGCTACTGCATGATGCCACTCGTGATCTATACCCTAGTTGCAAGAGCCATTCTTTGATGAACTTTATTGTGAAATTGCTGCATATAAAAGTCATGAATAGAATGTTTAATAAAGCAATCAACATGATACTTGAATTGCTCAAAGAGGTGCTACCAAAAGGAAATGTGGTTCTAAAAACTCCTTACTTGGCTAGAAAACTACTTTCAGGAATAGGATTGGGGTACGCAAAAATAGATATATGCAAATATGATTGTGCTTTATTTTGGAAAGACAATGAAAATGAAACATCTTGTCCCATTTGTGAAGAGCCTTGTTGGAAACCTTTTGGAAGAAAATGAAAACAAATTCCCCAAAAGGTGTTGTGGTACTTTCCTTTGACACCGAGGCTCCAAAGACTTTATATGTGTTCTAAAATTGCTTCTGACATGTAGTGGCATGCTGAGAAATGTTTAGATATAGAAGGAAGTATGAGCTATCCTACAGATTCACACGCTTGGAAGGAATTTGCTCATCAATATCCAAATTTTGCCTTAGATCCATGTAATGTAATACTTGGTCTAGTAACAGATAGGTTTAATGCTTTTAGAAACATGAGCAATTCATATAGTATACAGCCTCCTATAGTTATTCCATTTAATATGCCACTATACAAAGGCATGAATGATGACTTGTTTATAATGCCTTTGCTTATCTTTGGTCCTTAGCTGGAAAGGATATTGATATTTACCTTAGACCATTGATAGAAGAAGTTAAAAGAATTATGGAAAGGGGTCAAGATATATGATGTCTCTAGTATGCAATCTTTCCAAATGCGTGCAACAATTTTGTAAACAATTAATCATTTTCCTGCACTCAATAATTTGGCAGGATGGATCATGAAAGGATACACAACTTGTCCTTGTTGTCTTTATGATACAAATTCAAGAAAGATTCAAAGCAAAATATGCTATATGGGGCATTATTACTACTTGGATAATGCCCATCCCTTTCGTATGAGTAAATTGTTTGATGGTGAGTTAAATAGTCATTCTACACTTATGGAATAAATTAGGGATGATGTGCATCTACACTTGAACAAGATCGAGCCTGTGTTCGACATACTTGGGAAACACCCAAGTAATCAAAAAAGAAAATGAAGCATGGAGGAAAGGAATTGGGTAAGGAAACGTATCATTTTTGAGTTGCCTTATTAGCATGAACTCAAAATTCAACATAATATTGATGTCATGCGTGTTGAGAAAAATATTTTTGATAGTGTGTTGTAGACATTGCTGAACATCAACGAAAAAATGAAAGACACGAAAAAGGCATGAGAAGATTTGCATGATCTTAGTATATGAAAGGAGTTATAGTTACAAAGACATGGAAATGTAACTATAAAGCTTAAAGCATGTTGCAACGTTTCATCCATAGAGAAAAAGGCCTTTTGTGATTTCCTTAGATCTGTCAAATTTCCCAATAGATATGCTACAAATATTTCCAAATTAGTAAAAGAGGGAAAGATATTGGTGTTAAAAACACATGATTGTCACATAATCTTATAGTGTTTGATACCTGCCAGCATTCGCGGTTAACTTCATAAGAATGTTAGTGAAGTGTTATTTGAATTAGGTGAATTTTTTAGCATCTTTTGTTTAAAGACGCTAAGAATTGTTGATATTGAGAAAATGAAGAGAAATATTCCTCTTATTTTATGCAAGTTAGAGAAAATATTTCCTCTTGCATTCTTTGATATCATGGTCCACCTAGCAATTCACCTATCTCAAGAGGCAAAAATTGCTGGTCTAGTTCATTCTTATTGGATGTATCCAATAGAAAGGTAAAAAGAATCCTATGTTTTTATTACGTATAAAAATTCCTATTAAAATAAATCCAAAAAAAGTATATTAACAAAGATTCTTTATGTAACATCTTATTTTAGGTTCCTTAAATCTCTTAAAGGTTATGTGCGCAATAGAGCTCAACCTGAAGGCTCTATTGTTGAAGGATACACAATCAAAGAGTGGTTAACATTCTTGTCAATGTATCTCAATGACATTTAAGAAAGGTCTAATAGGGGTGCCAGAAACAATGATAGTGCTGACCAACCAAATGAATGCGAGCTTTCCATCTTTACTTTAAAAGTCCATCCATTCGGACCTTTTAAACGTGTTGTCCTACTATCCCAAAAGCTGCTATAGTAGACTACAATTTTATATCGAGTAATTGCAATGAAGTGGATTCTTACAAAGGGTATGACAAAATTCATCTTAAGCTCATCATATAATATTTTGAACTTAATAATTCTCATAATCAATTATAATTATATGGTTTAGAAAGCACTTAGGGGAATTGAAGAGGTTCAATGTGAGAGACATTGAAAAAACACATCAAGAAGAATTCCATTGCTGGTTTAGGGATCATGCAAGTTGTAACTTGTACCAATACTAGTTTAAATCTCAATTGTAGTAGCGCTCACTATTCTATATCTATATTTATTTATAGATCAATAAAGTCTATCACCAACACCTTGACCAAGTTTCTAAAGAAATATGGTCATTGGCAAATCGTCCTCGATCATACTCAACAAGTCTTATTTTGGTTGTGTTAACGAAGTTTGATTTCATGTAAAAGATCGAGATGATCGCTGAACCACAAAAAATAATGGATCAATTGTGGAAGGGGAGAACAATAATGAGATGGTAGATTTCTATGGCTTCTTAATTGAAGTATTAGGGCTCACATATCTTTGTGGATATAAAGTGGTATTCCAGTGTGAGTGGTTCAATATTGGTAGTAAAACCACAATAAGATAGGATAAGCATTTTGTTAGTATTGATATAACATCTCGATGGTACAAAGATGATCTATTTGTGCTGCTAAACCAAGTGCGACAAGCTTTCTACATCCATGACACTAAGTTTGGTGATAATTGGCGAATTATGCAATGCATACACTATATGCATTCTTGGAATCCTCATGAACAAGAACAAACAGATGTAGTAGATAAGAGTAATGTCAAATTGAGGGATTAGATTGATGCCTTTTAGCATCATGATTCAAATGGTGATGCAACAGTATTAGCAAATGTTGACATTAATTTGAACTATGTTAGCTAGAGAAGATATTTAAACTGATGTTATAGATGAAGATGTTCTAAATGGCATTAGAGAGTGTGGATATGATGTCTAATATGACTCATGTGATGAAGAAGATGAAACATTAAATCAATATTTCAATAAAGATAAACAAGATATTCATAATTCCTCATGAAAAGTAAGCTACAAAAACAACCATTTAATTTAACATAACACAGGTTCAAATGTTATGCATCAATAGAATAATTTATGAAAGTATCTGTCAACATAGTTGCATTCATTTCTATTGTTTGACTTTCATGCGATATAAAATATACTTCTTTTGTTCATTTTCATTCTAACTTGAGTCTTAGTCATGTTATATACTTGCTGTCAAATGCTATTAAATATCATGTCCTGCATTTCATTATTTAAATTCTCAAACATAGCAATTTTTGTTTTATTGAATTTCTTTGTTAAATAAAATATTTTTCTTACATTTCTACATTTTCAATTTTGTTTGAATACTTTTGCTGGAATGTTTATTTTGTTCTAGTTATTTTCTTTGATGTTATTATTGAAATGACTAATTAGTTAATTAATTTTTTTCTTGGTAGTGAAATTGCCGCCTAAGAGAGTTGTGTTGCATCATCCAATAACTAGGAATGCTTTATCAAAGATGAATAAAGGCACTCAAAATTCTTCAACCACAAAAATTGCTAATCCCACACCTCAGTGCAAATCTCCACGTGGGACAAGAAATCAACTTTCAATTTATAATGTGCCCACAACTAAGAGTATCACCAATACAAGTAGGAAGTTGTTTCCTCTACCTTCGAAGCTTATGATAGTTCTAGATCATTCCACATCTGCAACTATGACTATAAGTCATGCTTCTCTATCTATAAACCAACAAGAGTCTTCTCCAACTGCTGTTCAGACTAAGACTACTGCTTCAAATCCTCATGACATACCATCACTATCAATAAATGCACCATTGATTTCTCTATCATTAAGTACTCAGCCACAAGAAGAGACTTACTCTTTAGGAACTCTATACCCAAAAAAGGGTATTGGAGAGATTGGAACAACAAATCCTACTTCGACCATAGGTCAATAAATCTATATCAAATTAACTTTTCCAATTCATATAATTTATAAGTGTTTCTACTATTTTTATATTAATATATTGACAAATGAAAAATAGATCCCACCAAAGAAAGAGGTTATAGTGTAAGAACAGGCAAGACAATAGAGAGAGAAATTGCAAAAAATGTAAGTGTTTGTACTTTTAATATTTTATGTGCATTATTTTAATGCATTCAATTAAGTCTTTTTATTTATGATTTTATCGGGGGAAAACCATTGGAAATTGAATTTCTTGAGGGCTTAAAGAGGCTGGTTAAGTACGCTTCCTATTTGTCTAATGGGATTGGTATTATTGTTTGGCATAGTCCTGAATTTGAATGGAAAACATCATGGAAAAAACTTCCAAAAGATGACAAATTGCCTTTGTATACTAGACTACATATAAGTTCATTACCTATTTGATAAAATTTGCAGTTTTTCATTTATTATATGCACATGGATATTCATTATCTTAATGATTGACTTTATGTCGAATTTAATGTATTCCTTGCAATAGTTTTCAATCAAAGAATGGTAGATCAATGTTGTAGTCGCAATATATGTAGATGACATGTTTGCTGAGAGCTACAAGCATTATAAGTGAAGATTGAGTGCGATATATAGGAAATGGTTCAAAGTAGTGTGTATCCAAGGAGTAAGGTGCCTTTCGATTAGATCCTACAAGATAAATGATTTGGATTATGTGATGTCTTTAGAGATGCTAAGTTTTAGGTATTTGGTTACATAATAACTAATGTTGGCAATATTGGGGTTTGTATTTACTGCATGTTGATGAAGAACAATTACTTTTTCTTTTTAGTTGCTTAGTTGTTGTTTCTTTTTTTATTTTTTTATTGGATGTTGATGTATTTCATTTTTACAAGTAGATGGGATAGAGGATTGAATTATAAATGTTGGTTTGGTTATGATTGTTATTTGATTTATTTTTTTCTTGTAAATTTTTGTTATTTTTCTTTTGTTAGATGTTGGTGTATTTGATTTTTTTGGTAGGTAGATAGGGTAAATGTTAGTTTTCTTTTGTTGGTTATTTGATGTAATTAGTTGTTGAATAATTTTTTTTATTTTTCTTTAATTAGATACTGATGCATTTTATTTTTGTAAGTAGATGGGACAAATGTTGGGATGGTAAATGTTAGATTAATTTTGTTGGTTATTCCATATAATTATTTGTTGCATGTAATTAAGACCATTTGAAGCCTAATTTCAGCATGAAAGTAGTCTTAGTTTTAGCTTGAAATTAAGCTCAAACTCTATCCAGTTTCACATCAGTTTTAGGATGACTTTAAAGTGTAGGTTCAAGGTGAAATTGATCTTAAACTAGATAGATTTTCAGCTCAACTTCAAGCCGAAAATGAGGATAGTTTTGAGGGTAATTTTGAGTTGGAACTGATCTAAATGTGATCAATTTCAACTTGGTTAGTTTGAGCTTGAAATTTTGATTTAGTTTTCAATTTCAAGCAGAAATTTGCTATGTTTGGGCTTTAAGCCAACGCACATTTTAAAATATATTAAGTTGAAATTGACATAAGTTAATTTATTTTTCTACATCTTCACATAATTATATGTAAATGCAAGAAATGTTGAAGAACAATATAGGAAATAAAGCACATATGCCATACTCTCATACATCTGGTTCTAAATCATTCACTGCACGATTAATGGAAATGGTAATACATCATTTTAACTTTCTTTTATTTATATTTTCTCTTGTCATTATGTAAAGTTCTATACTAAAACTTCTACTTACAATTGCAAAGGAAAATCAAAGTGTAGTAGACAATTTTGGAGTCACTTATATGAAGAAAGGTAGTGGAGAGTATGTGAATGCTACATTTGCGAACAAGCATATGAGTCCATGTTTTATAATAAAATGTCCTCTATATTTAAGCATGTACTTATACATATTTATGCTCGTGACAGAATAAAATGAAAGGATGAGGGATGAAGCACTAGAAGAAAGACTCTGGGAAGTTTTTGAAAGGGATATTATTAAGGAGTTATTAGGCACATGGACAAGAAGTGAGAGAGGCCCAGGTCATGGAGTTGTCTAAAGGTAGCAAGAAGATGAGACTTTAAGCTATACAACTAGAAGCAATGAAAGAGAAATTGAGCAAAGCTGAAAATGACTTGCAAAGTGTATTGGATCTCATCAAAATTCAACAAAAGTAATTTCAAAAGCAAGCTGCAGAAATAGCAAGCCTGAAAGATGATTAGATCGAGCTAAAAAAACTCTTAGCAACATTGCAAGACAAACTTACTTGAAGGTAAGTATGTCCTTATGATGTTATATTATTTTACTTGAATTTTGCGTATATGGAATTTTGTGATATATGATAATCAAAATTATGAATAACAAATTTAGAGTTATGAACATTGGGGCCTTATATTGTTGTTTTATTTTATTGCTTGTCACTTGTCATGTGTAGAATGATTAGTTGAGTTGAAGTAAGTTACAAGACTTATAATTTTTTAGAATTTTATCATGCTTTATTTCAACATGTCAACATATTAGTTCTCATGTATGTAAATAATTGAGAGGACTTTTAGTTCGGAGATTATTATGGCCTTTCAACTTAACTAACACAACGTCTTGATCAATTTCTCTAATTGCTATTGAATTGAAGGTCGATTGCAGCCTTGAAGTCACTACGCCACCACATGCCACCCATTTCTTCAATTCTGCCATTGTTGGAGATCAAAACTCACAACCAAGTACACTAATCTCTTTCTTGAGTTGAACCAATCATAAAATGCTGTCAAGACAGCAATTTTTGCCACTGTTTCTCCATGCCCAACGCTGCCAAATTTTAGCTTTAGAATTTTGGTAGTCCGCTGGTTGAAATATCTTACATGTGGTATGGTTGAGGTCCTGGAGTTGAGAGAAAGGTTGTGGATGGCTTGGTTTGGCAATTCGGGTTTGGAGAAAATTGTTGGGGATGCTGATGGATGGTGCTTGGTGAAGAAAATGAAGAAATAGGAGGGGGGAAGGTATATAAAGAATAACTTTTTGGAATTTAATTTTGATCCCTAAAACTTTTGCCCAGCTTCTAATTGAGTCCTCTAGAAATCAACCATCATCAATTCCAATCCCCCCAACTTCTTAGTGCCTAGCATTGGTTGATTTGACCAAAAATATTTTTAGTTTAAAGCTTTCCAATATTGGTCAATCAAGTTTCCTCAAATTGCAATTCAACCCTAAAATTTTATTCAAGTCATAATTAATGAAATATTACAAATAATATATTTTTAGGGGTGCTACAGAATTTCCCCCCTAAAAGATTCTAGTCCCTAAATTCTTAATTGAGTACTATTCTAATTGGTAAAAAATGAGCAGACTTGGTTAATTGATCCACTTTTACCCAAATACTGTCATATCTTTCTCAACCTATTAGTAGACCTACTGCAAAATACATGGTGACATACTCTGATTTCCAGTCAACGATTGGATGCAATTGTAACAACCTTGATGATCGTTGGTGCTCTGCTTTCACGAGCTAGCAATTTAAACACTTTCATACATAACCTGTAACATCTTTTTTCATTCTACTCTGCCAGAATTGATTCTTCAAGTCTCGATACATCTTCGTACATATTAGATATATCATGTATCTTGCTTTGTGTGCCTCATTATGCATTTCTCTTTCATTTCTTCTGGCATACATATTCTCTTATAGAATAGAAGAGTACTTTAGCTATCGATATTGAACTTAAACTTTTCAAAACTTTCGACCTAATTTAACATCCATCATTATTAGCTTAGGCTCATCGTATTTCATTATATAATTTAGGCTGCATTTTCTGCAATTCAAGCATACTATTTTAATTTCAACACAACATCCATTCTTAGGCTTTCTGATGCTTTTGCCCCTAAAAGATAGGCCATCCTTACCTTCTGGCTCAAAGCATTGACCATTACATTCACTTTTCCTAGGTGATAGGTGACAAAAAGATCATAGTCTTGTAAAAATTACATTCACCTACAATGTCTCATGTTTAGACCTTTCTGCGAATATAGGTACTTGAGACTTTAGTGATTTGTATATACCCTAAACATAGCTCTATATAGATAATGTCTCCACTAAGACAATGCGAATATTATGGTAGCTAGTTTGAAATCATGAGTTGGGTTGTTCTCTTCATGCAATTTCAATTTTCTAGATGTATAAATGATAACAAGCCATTTTTACATCAGCATGTATCTTAGCCTTTTGTTAGAAGCATTTGTATATACGAAAAATCCTTTTAATCCATCTACAAAGGCTAATGCTAGAGCTATAGTCAACCAATTTTTCAATTCTTGGAAACTTCGTTTTTAGGTTTCATTTCAATCAAATGGTTGACCTTTTTGAATTAATTTTAATCAATGGGTTAGACATTTTAGGAAAAGTCCTACATAAATCTTTGATAATAGTTGGCAAGACTAGACATTTACACACTGCTGTCATATTTTTCGATCTCTTCCAGTTGATTATTGCCTCTATCTTAGAGGGATCAACATGTACCCTCTCTTGGGAGATGATGTGCCTAAGAAAAGCTTCTTTCTCTATTTAAAATCCGCACTTCCTAAATTTTGAATACAACTAATGCTCTGTTGGGGCTTCGAGAACCATATGTAAGCTCTTTGCGTGGTCATCTCTTATCTTCAGCTCATAGTACCCTTATCTCAAATCCAATTTTGAGAAGATTCTTGATCCCCATAGAAGATTAAAAAACTCTTCTACAAGAGGTAAGAGGTAATGGGCTCAATTTTTCTAGAAGTATCTCTAGATATTTAGCTACCACTTTCGCTTCCTCGATTTTAAATTGTATCTTGGGGTTTTGTTGATAAGATATGTCAAGAATCCTTGCTTACTGTTCCTTAAAATATTTCTGGCCTCTAGTGCAAATATATTTTGCATTGGGAAGGCGTTATCTATAGAATTGCATGTTAGTATTGGTATCTCATCTCTGAGTGCGAGGCAATTGGTATAGCAATTCAACTGTGCCTGAAGATTGTACAGTTAATCTATTCCAAGTATCAAATCATACTTTTGGATAGGTATCTATATGAGATTGACTAGATATATCCCATCTCTAATCATAATTGGGCAATCCCAATACATGGTGTTTAAACTTCTATTTGATAAGCTATAGTCTTGGGTTGCATATTTACTTTTTGAGGAAATATAACACATGAAAAAATGTGAACCACTAGGATCATAGAAAGCATTATCATAAATTTCAAAAATAGAAACCGTACCTTTTACCGCCTTGTTAGGATCTAGTGCATCTTCTCTTGTCAGAGTATAGACATTAGCTTGCAGATTTTTCTTTTCACTAGCTCTTGCCACTTGTTTTCCTTTCTACGCAGATGTTGGGCCTCTCCTTCTAGGGTAATCTCTTAGGAAGTGTTGGTCGCTACCGCAACCTATACACCTGCCTTACTTCTTCAAATATTCAAACTCCTCATGGTTAAATCCTTCACAAAATCCACATTAATTCTATACCATTCCTTGAGCCAAATTTGTAGTCTCACCAAATTAAGGGGCTCGTTGGGAAGTGCTTTCAACCTGAAGCTTTGGTTGTTTTCTCCTAGCGCTACCCTGTCCATTAGGGTGCATTTTTCCTTTTTAGCTCCTATCCTCAATTTTTTGGATCTCTTGGAATTTTGACTAAGTTGCAATGCCTTGCTTATTGCTTGATTATGTTCGGCAGCTCATAAGTGGCCAGACTCATTCTTAGTTTTGGCTGTAATTATTGTGTAAATCGTTAAGTCTATCGACTTTTATCATCTTGTATGTAGAAAGCATATTGTATTAGTCAACTAAAATAGCATCGTACTAACTAACAGACTGTACCCTCTATACAATGTCAATAAACTTTCTTTCCCTCACTTACTTCACCACCTCTAGCACACATTTATTCATGAAGTCTCAAGTAAAATTCTCCCAAGTTTGGTAGGTTCCTTCAGTTGTCTGCCTGCGATCAATTATTTTCCACCAATTTCAGGTGAAACCTTTTAGAAGGAATGTGGCAAATAGAACCTTCTACTAATTTGAATAACATTATGTCTCGAAACTATTTACTAAACTCTCAATCCATTCTTTGGCTCTTTTATCATTAGGGCCTCCTAAAAACTTTAAGGGTTGAAAATGTAGGAACTATTCCAATGCCCAATCTTCAACCACCTCTGAGCAATTGAAAGGGTTTGCGAGACCTCTTCTTCTTGCATAGGTTGTGGATAAGCTGGTGCCTATCATCTTAGAGCCTGTTGGTCATTGGCCCATTGCCTAGGAGGTATTTCTCATTGTTCAATTCTAGGTAGAGTGGGTACATCAGAACTCTCTTGAGATGTCATCAACTCTATCAACTCTTCTAAGCTTTCAAAAATAAAAGAAGGAGAAGTAATTAAATGAAATTAAATCAAACTTATAGATACACAAGTTTTAGTCATTGTATGACAAATGATAAGATTCCATAAACATCTTTCAAATATTCCAAGCTTCTTTGTCTACTAGTTTCATCTCTTTCCTATACTTATTAGTCGTTGTGCAATATGCAACTCATATCACTAATATCAACTGATCAAATTCATGTTTAATTTCCTAAAATCACAATGGAGCTTTCCAAATTACATAAAATACTCAGATTCCAGCTTAATCTAGGGTTCAATGCTTGATCTTTAGAAGTAAAGATTACAGTCTAGTCAGCTGTCCCAAGTATAATCTCCTATCTCTTGGTATCAAACATTATACCTAAAATTTCATATTTGAACTTACCTAAACAAAAGGCCAATTACAAATCCCAATAATATTCAATGCCTAGGTCATCGACAAATCTAGGCATTGATACCATCTTTGTGGTTCTCCACTCAGGAGAACCCTTAAGCTGAGATGCCACTCTAATTCAATCTTAAATCTTTACCCATAAGACAATTAATGGGTCCATAAAATAAATTTCGACACTCATTAAAGTAGGAACATGTTTCAACTTAATTAGACATCAACAAAAGTACTATATACTTGTAATAAGTTGTCCCATAACATTCAACATAATATATACATGCAGTAAGTTTTTAATTTAGATTTAACATATCACAATATCTCTAAGTCATAATATAATGCCCTAGTGAGCTCATAAGCACATATAAACTCCTAAGCTATTACAAAAATATGTTCATTAGTCCAATCTTGTAGTCTATGTCCATCACCTAACCCTACATAGGAAAATTAGGAAAAACATAGGAGGGGGTAAGTCCAAGGACTTAGTGAGAGATAAAATTCAATAATAAATCATAAGGCTCTGTTGAAGAGGAAATAATTCAACAAACTATAAACTAACAAGACTATGCAATCAGAACATGAATGTATTAGAGCAAAGACACTATTAAATTCAAGGTTACTAATAGGTGCTAGTTTGGGAGTTGTTATTGTCGGCTCAAATGGCTTGGGGTCATCTCAACTAGATTAACTTAGCATAAATTGTCATTAGGTCATTTGGCTCAAACAACAACCCAATCTAGACTAGGAAACTACACTGTCTTTATTGCTCCATGAGTAGAATACAAACAATTAAATTATAATCATAGTAAAACAAACCCGTGTAACATATGCAATCCAATAGATCAGAACATAACATGCATATTAGATTTCCTTTATTTCCATCATTCTAAATATATCAACACATCTCAAGCTTAAGAATTAGGAACACCTTAATAGCACACCATGAGCTTAACACCTGGGATCAACTTAACAACACATTCGGAGCACAACAGTTGGGAACAATAGTCCAAAATTTATCCCCATATATGTGTCGACTGATATAACCAACAGCAAATTAATGACAAAGCCATACAAGTGATACATAGAACGGTTAACAAATAACTAAAAGGTAATACATAGTGAAACAATAATAGATAATAAAACGGTGACAAAATAAACCAGATGAACCAATGACATATATAATAGACTTAAACAAGCCAACAAAGCAAAACATATGATAAGCATAATGAATTTAGACCGATCAATATCAAGCAAGACAACAAGAGTTCTTGGCTCTAGAATAGACATGCTAAATTCTTTTCAGAAGCAAAATCAAGGAAACAAGCCCTCATAAGTGTATACAGATCAATTAATGGATAATAAGCAAGATCTCAAGCAATCACAAATTTCTATAACTAAGATGTAAGAAAAGTACAGAAACTAGTTTAACTCTCTCAGGGTTTTATCATAATGATAGATTTGTATAAGTGACAAATTGGTAGACTTTCACTTCCATAGTCTCAAAAATTGCAGCCACAGCCTACTCATCTGCAAGACCTAGCTCCTCGTCGCCTAATCAAAAGATTAGGCCCACTATCAAAATCCCCATTTGATCTTATAATCACAATTATACGAATACCAATCTAAAATCGATAATCGATATTCTCAAGAGAGAAAATACTAATTATGATGGTTTCAATAAAGGGATATAATTAGGTCTTTAGTTGCATAATTAACCTCACAATGTTACAACACGTCACTAATAACAATCCATTTATCTTAAATAACCCAATTATTACCACTTAGGTCTCAAATCTATAAAATAAGGGCTTAATCACTTAATAAACTCAATTAACCTAAGGTTATCATACAATAATGCAAATCCAAGTCCACTAGGTATATACATATACACATGTATGGTCCATATCCTAATTCTCATATCAAATCCTTTATCTTTCTCAATAATACACAAGATTTGGTAAGAAATAAATGGTACACAACATTAACCCCAACTTTTGATTATTACCTAAGATATTCCAACCAAAACTTTAGATTCACAAACTAATGACACACACACGATTGTTGTGAAGGGGCGAAGAAACTACCTTAGCACTATCGCCATTAGAAATGGTCAACACCACCACTAATTGATATCTTTTAGCTCAATTAACTTAATGCCATGATCAATTTCTCCAATTACTACTAAATTGAAGGTCGATTGCAACCCTGAAGTAATTTTGCCACCACTCATTGCCATTGTTGATATTTGTTTCTTTAATTTTGCCGTCGCTAGAGGTCAAAACCCAAAGTAAGTACACCAATCTCTTCCTTGAGCTGAACTTATCATAAAATACCGTCCAAAGAGAAATTTTTTCCATTGCTCCTCCATGCCTATCGCTCACCATTGCTGCCCAGTGTCAGCTTCAAAATTTCAGTGGTTTGTTGGCCAGAATATCTTGTATGTGGTATGGTTGAGTTCCTAGCATTAAGAGAAAAGTTGTAGATGTCTTGGTTTGGCAATTTGGGATTGTCAGAGAAAATCACCAGGGATGGTAATTGGTGGTGCTTGGTGTAGAAAATGAAGAATTGGGGAAGAGGGGAAGGTATATAAAGAGCAACCTTTTGAAATCCAACTTTGACCCCCCAAAACTTCTGTCCAGCTTTCAATTGAGTCCTTTAGAAATCAACCAACTTTAGTTTCAGTCCTCCCAACTTCTTGGTGCCTAGCATTTACCTAGTTGACTAAAAATATTTTTAGCTTGACCCTCAAAGATTTTCAATGTTGGTCAATCAAGTTACCTCAAATTGCAATACGACCCCAAAACTTTACTCAAGTCATAATTAATGAAACATTATAAATAATATATTTTTAGGGGTGTTGAACTTTTATTATTTTGTATAGTTTACTATACAACTAGGATTTAATAATAAGAGCTATAATTATAGTATGTAATTATCCTACTAAATTAGTATTATTCATAATATCTTCAACTGTCACGAAAGTGAATATATGTTATCATATTTATTTTCTATTGTAACTATATTAGTAATACTAAATTACATTATATTTTATGATATAATTATGAGGTTAATAATATACCAAAGGTTAAATTTATATTCTATTGATCATTATAATTTTAAATTTTGAAATAAGATAATTTTATTATAACAAATAATATATTAACCATAATGGACATTACTAATAATTGTATCCAAAATATCTAAATAATTTAAGTCATATTAATGGAGGTAGCAAGGTATATAATTTAGAACATGTGAACTCAAACTATTTTCCATAATAATATAGGGACAATTACATCCACCTCCCTTGAGGTTTGACATAATTACCAAAAAACTCTTGTTGTTTTGGAAATTACATTTACCCCCTTGAACTTTTTCGCCATCCAACATTTCATCCCAACTGTTAGTTGCCGTTAGGGTTTTGCCCAACTGCCATTAAAAATTTGGATGAAATTGTAAAAATGCCCTTAGGGTCATTGACTCCATTTTTTACTTGGTTTGACTTTTTTGAGTTGACAAAAATACCCTAAGCAATGGAATTGTAATATTTTTTAATTGGTTAAGGGTATATTTGTCGTTATATTTTTGTTTGAGGTTTAATTGTAATAAAACAAAGAAGAATCCAGGCTAGCCATTTTATAGCCGCTTATTCTGTTGCCTATGCACACATGCACACACACACGCACATATGTTTATTTGATTTTCTTGTCAAAATAATATGGCTTTATCATGGAGCACATCATCTAGTAAATTTTGGGCATTGAAATACAGAAAAGAGAGGTGCAAAAGGCAAAATTATGGAAAGAAAATATCAAAATATTTGGGACCAAAATACTTAATAATATTAAATAAAAAATATTTAGTATAATTAATTAAAAATATTTATTGATTAAAAATAAATAAATAAAAAATTAAAAAAAAGGAAAAATAATTAATTTATTAAAATTTATTCTTTAAAATTATTTGTAATTAATATTTTTAGGACTGAAGCATAAAATTAGCATTTTAAGTTACATACTTAATAATATACATTAAATAGAAAACATTTAAAATAATTATTTGAATATATTTATTCATTAAAAAATAACTAACTAAAAATTTTAAAAAAAAGATAAGTACAGAATTTATTAAAATTTATTCTTTAAAATGTATTAAATAATAAAAAAGAATGACCCATCTCAGGCGTGAAGCTAGCTACTGGCCACAACTAGACCATGATAGGTCCTTCGTTATGGCAATGAGTGGCCGTCGATCTGGCCATGGCTGGCAGCATCTCGGGACAAGGGTGAGGGTTGGGTGGTGATGGATGATGGGTGGTGTTTTTTTATAGATATATATGTTTATGTATACATGTATATTTTTATTGTATAGTTACATATATATGTTTATACATGCATCTTTATATTACAGTTAGATAATGATTTAAATTTTTATTTTTAATTAATTATTTTATTTTTTTAATAATAAATAAATTTAATTAAATTATTAAAACAATTCACTCTTAAAATTGTTAAAATCATGTTGTATAAGATAATATGTTAAATTTTTATTTTTATTTTTAATTATTTTATTTATTTATTGCTAAATTTTAATAAACTATTTTATATATGTTTACTGTTTTGTCATTATTAAATATGTAACTCAAAATTAATGGAAATATATTATCTAAGGTTATAAATTTAAATTTTTAAAAAATTGAAGGTGATAAAATTATATGAAATAAACCCTCATAAATTCAAAAATATTACAAATAGGTCCAAGGATATTTCTATCTTTCGATATGTCTATCAATTTTTTTATTTTTTTCTTTTTTTTTTAATTTTTAATGGAAGGACATTTTTATCATTTTACGCTTTCCGTCAGCATTACATTTTAGTTTGAAAGTTTAGGGGGTAAATGTAATTTTCAAAATAATGAAAATTTTTGGTATTACGCCAAACCTCAGGGAATATGGATGCAATTCACCCTAATAATTTAATATTTCAAAAATCATATTTACTGCTAACTAATAATTATCTATAAATTAACCAAATAGCATAATTTATTACAATTCAAAAATCAAAATTATATTGTTGATACTTGAGACTTTGAGTTTGAACTCGAATAGGTTTGACTATAAACAAACAAAGTTTGAGAGCGTTTTAGACATAAGCTCAAATCTAACTCAACATTCATAAATTTGGGGACTGGAAAAGTGAACTTGAGCTTTAATTATAAAGTTTTTAGAAGTTCATCTCCAACCCAGTCATTATAATCCTAATCAATATTTTTTAGATAAAAGGATAAAGAAAGCAAAGCTTGTGTCTCATAAGACGCAGGAAGTCTAATATTGAGGAAAAAGTATCGATCCTCTCTGTAAGGCATGATAACATGCATATATGACCACATATACATTAAAACATGCACATGTTTCACATAATGAAATAGAAAACTACAAGTGCAAAATCATAAGAATAATTTACAACTTTTTTGTTATATTCCTAAGAGGACTAAGTCTTAACAGTATTTGGCATGCCACTCTTCCATGCCATCATAAGAAAAATAAAAACTAAAATAATTAAATTTTGTACCAACATTTCATTCCAAAAACATGATATCTTTTCAGATTATTGAAGTTAGCAATGACTGATGTTTTTTTTTCTATTTTTTTTCTATTTTTTCTGTTCCTTTTTTTTTATTTTCTTAATTTTGATGAATTCAAATTTTGCATGATAAGAAATAGCACCTCTCCTTTCCTACAACCCATGCACCATGGATGTAAGCCTACAAGAAATTCATATTTGACCACAATATAAAGAAGTGTGACAATGAATTTTCTTATGTTTTTAAGCATTATGTACTGTTAAATTTTTAGAGTGTTATCATATCTCCATTTATATAGCTTGAATTTAGACTTCTTTTTTTCTAAATACTGCTATTTTTTTTCCTCTCTAGAGTTTTCTGTCTCTTATCTTTTGTTTGACTTAGTTGTCTATTGAAATTTACTTTATAAGCTCATTGAGGTTTTTAAGTATGATTTCTTTTAATGGTATGCTAAAATTTCTAATTGTTTGTAGTAGTTTCATGGTAAAACTTTCCTCTAGTTCGAGTAGTTTGGTTATGTCTCTTGAACTTTGAATAGGTATGTATTTTTATTAATATATCATTTTTTGATGTTTAAAGTTTACCTTATACCTGTTTAAGTGTTTTTGTTTTAATTTTGTAGTCTCTTATTTATGTGTTGCTACTTTTCCCTTGTAATTTAATTTTCAATTAATTTTGTAAGGTACCTTGCTCATAATTGTTGTCTTTTATGTTTTTATTTGTTTCTTACTTTCTAGGATTTTGTTTTCGAATTATGGTATAAAGTTGTTTTGTGATATCTTATTTTTCTCTTTATTTAAAATAGATTTTGTTTGTGATATGTGATATGATTTATAAATTGCTAATGATTAAATGCATCAAGTTGAAGAAAAGAAAAGAAAACAAAGGGAAAAAGCAAAGCAACTTTATCAAAATATGATTCCTGATAGCAGAAAAAATTATTTGAGCATGGTAGATAGCAATCTTGAATCACATTGAAAGAGTTAGGATGACAAATGAATGTGTAAATTTAGTAGCTAAAAGTAATACTTATGCTATAGATTGCGATAAAATTACTATGTTTTATCAGTTTTCATTTCACCATAACAGCTTGCGTAAGGAACTCATGCGTGAAATTCTTTTTGTTTTTTTTTTTTTTTTTTTTGTGCTTTTACAATACTAGTACATCTTTTTTCATCTACTTTGAGCTTTAAATACTCCTTGGGTGTTGTCATTATCACTATAGTCAATATTGCAATGCCAAAAAATTTTCACATGAGCTTTCTTCTTTCTATTGCGCAAATGGTGAAGTGTCTTTAGCACCTAATTCTCCTAATTTGATTTTGCAACATCCTTTTGCTTATGATACTACTAGTTTGGAATTAGATTTAGGTAGATGGTGCATATATATAATAGTAATCTTGCTCTTATATCTATTAGCATAAAGACTAAGTCAAGTATTTCTTGAAAAAATCAAGATCTATGCCTTGAAAGTAACTGATCAAGTTTCACATAAACTAAAAGCACTCAATAATTCCACTATACTTCCAAGATGTCTTCAATTGTTTTTACATAGTTTAGGGTATAGGGAAAGATTCTCCAAGAATTATGATTTGGAGGTTGACACTCTTGATTTGCTTCTTAAAGCTTTAGCAAATAGTTCATATCTTAAAATATTTAAAAGAAAGAATTTTTGAGACAATTTGGAAATTTTGAGTTGTGTTGCATAGTTATTCTCAATTGAATTAGAAGATACATAATATTCTAACAATTGAATTGATTGCTAGGATTTTGGATGGAACAACTAATGAGCTTGAAGGTATGAATTACAATATTAAAGTATATGGTTTAGATAATTGTAGCCATATAATTTTATATCATTGTGGTTGTTACGATCCTCTAAAATATCCTTTGCTTTGCTACTCTTGGAGGGCTTAGTTGTCTTGCTAGTATTGAAAGTTCTATTCCATCTCCAAATATTTTTTTTTTTTAAAAAAAGAGCATATAGAGGCCAAAATATTGTGTTACCAACTATTGGACAATCATCACATGAGCTGGTGAAAATCGAAAATGAAGATATGTCCTATTGAAGCTAAGTTATCCAAAAATTCTTAAAAATAGGTCTATTTATTAAACTATAGTTATATCCATATTATTCTTGCAGTCTACCTTTGAAATAAAAATAAGAAGATAAATATCTCTTGTCATGAATACCCAACTTATAAATGCCAAAATTTTTGGAACACTTTTAATTGTGTACTTCATTAGGCAAACAATATAGTATACATTCATTTATAAAAATAGAAACACACTTGACTCTTTAGGAGTGGATGGTTAGGATGATTTGACAAATATAGTAACCGATGTGTTTTGCTATCTTCATCTTTCATGGAAAGGTTGAGAGACATGATGAAGGGATATGTCAATGCAATGGCTTTGGTTCAAAGTTATGGAAGTCTATATTTGCTCATTACAATTAAGTGTAATCTAGATTGGAAAATAATTATGGATCATCTTTCGCTAGGGGAAAAGCCAAATGATTAACTTGACTTAGTTGCTCGTGTTTTTTATTCTAAGCTTGAGGAATTTAAAGAAGTGGTGAAAAAGAAGTTATTTGGAGAAGTTGATGCTTATGTTTGTGATGTTGAGTACCAAAAACATGGCCTTCCACATGCTCATTGAATTCTTATTTTGAGAAAGCAACACAAATTAACTACTCTAGAGTTGTACAATAATATTATAAATACAGAGATTCCAAATGATGCTAATTCTATGTTGCATTTTGATGTATTTTTCATATGATGCATGGTCTTTGTAGTATATGCAGACCAAAAATCATTTGCATGAGAGATGGATAATGTGAAAATACGTATCCTAAAGTTTTTTGATGTTTCAAATTAAGATCAATGTTCTTGTCCTAACCATAGAAGGCGAAAAGATGGGAAAAAGGTTAATACATGTGATGTGTATTTAGAGAATGGGCTTTTAGGCCCCTGTAAAGTAGCTAATTAGTTAAAACCCCTTATATTTTTTCTAATTAGTATATTAACCTCTCTATTTTTGAAAACTTAACTCAATCACCCCAATTGATTAAAATCATTTTTTGAATTTTAAAATGATTACAATGCTCTTCTCTATTTGCTAAATATTAGGGTTGTCATAGATAGAATAAGCTAAATACATTTTACCACCTATAAGGTGCTTAATAGGCTAAAAGCCTGAAACCCTTTATTTTTTCTGTGCCTCTTACTCAACTCAAAAAGCATGATGCTCAACTAAATTGAGCCCTAATCCTTTATTTATTGCTAGTGTTTCCAATTCTTGGTTCCACTTGTTATATTTAGTTGATCACCTCCGATCAATTTTACATAGGAGCTAATAAATAGAACCCACATTTTCTATTTCTTTTCCAAAGTCAAACCCTAACCATAATGTAGCAAATTTGAGTGCATTCACCATAATACTTACTAAATTTGTGAATAAGATTTACTAAAGTTATTGCAATTATATTAAAGCCGCATTCAAGTTGTGAGGTAATGCTTACATTATTTCACAATTCTATTATTGTAACAATTTTGGTTTTCAATTTAAATTTAGAAATTTAATTTATTTTAATGCTATTTTCATGATCTAGTATGAATTTTAATTTTTATTTGAATTTAGAGTTCAACAAAGTTGAAGCATTTACTTCATCGAGTATGTCTTTAAGTTTTGTTTTTTGTTTTGGCAATAACTTAACTTAACTATTGGTGATTCTAATTTCGTGCAGTATTTGCCATTTCGTTGAACTTTTGGATAATTTGAACTATTTTGAAGTTTAACTTAAGGTTGGATTTAGGTGGTTATGTAGTAAAATAATATAAGTACTTGTTTGAAATTATTTAGAAACTTAGGGGGTGTAATATGCTAATTAAAAAAATATAGGAAGTTTTAGCCCATTAGACAATTTATAAAGGAATAAATTTCTTTTTTGGCTATTTTATATATTTAATTGGAGGGTATAAATGTCTTTCTAAGTGCTAAAAGGCCTCTAAAGTGAAGAAAACTTGCATTCTCGTGGCATAGGTCACATATCTAGCAATAGGGGTTTAATTTGGTTAGTTTATAGATATAGAAGGGATGATCTATCAATTAAAAAAACATAGGGGGTTTTTAATCAATTTGACAGTTTACATGGGGGTAAATTCTATTTTGCCCTTTAGATAATAGATATGTTGTTCCTTATTACCCTTACTTAGTAGCAAAAATCAACTGTCGTATAAATATTAAAGTATGCTTTGATTTTAAACTTGTTAGGTATCTTTATATTTGTATATTATATAAGAGCCATGATAGGACATATTATTATGTAATTAATAATTCTTTTGTTAATAATGTTGATGAAATAAAAAAATAATAATAAAGATTGTTGAATTTGTGCTATTGAGGCTTACTAGCGAACTCATAGCTTTGATATTGTACAAATGTATCCACTAGTCATTATTTTGCTCATACACTTACCTAATGGACAATATGTGTTTTGTGAGAAATAAATCTCTAAATGAAAAGTCTTTCAAATATGTTTGTTGGAAAAATAATGTTGGCTGAGTTTTTTGGGTGGATGCAAATGATCCTATTGCCAAAAAATTGAATCTAGTTACGTAAGCATTTTGTTTGGGAGCAAAAAGTATTGAAAGTGAAATCTACAAAAAAGACATTGTTTTTGATACTATTACAGTTATTGATCCTTCTAAAGGTGAGAGGTACTTTATCAAATGTTAGAGGTCCCAAATCATTTGAAGATCTTTTAACTATTGGGAATAAATAGCTCATTACACTTTCAGATGTTATGTTTCATTGTGGTTTACTTGAACTTGATATTCAAGCTAAGTAGTACCTAGAAGAAACTAGTTGACTTCAAATGCCCTATATTTTACGAAAGATTTATGCTATTTTGTTAGTATATCATTCACCACGTAAATCCAAATTACTTTTTGTGAAATTCTTCTTCATGATAATTATAGGAAAAAAAAAGCAATTAACTGAATTAGAAATTTGAAAATAAAATGTTGGGTAAATAGTAAACTCCAGCCAACATGTAGGGTCATGTGAACTTTGCGCTCTAACTGTTGCAAATATGTGGAACGAATACCCAATCTTTACTAAATGTGCTTGAATACTCATTCATTCCTTTTTCTGGAAATTATTCCATTGGAGATACTAAAATACTTTGAATATGTTGCACTTTACTTCATCAACTTTAACAAAACGTGCATTTAACGACCTAATCACTATACAATGTCGCACTTTTATCATTAATTTTTTATTTTGTGTAATAAAGTGAAACATTTTATAAAAAAATATTATCACACACTAGTCAATTGTTAAAATGTGGACAATTAAATTAATTTAAGCTATCATATAATTTCAAATTAATTTCATGATTACAGTTTACTTAGTTTATCCGCATGAGATGATGAAAACTTATTTTATAATTATAGCTTAATTAATTTTCATATCAATGTAATATTATGCATATTTGTTAGAAAATGAGATTTAAATTATTTTTAATTTAAATAGAACAATAAATAAGAGAGATAATGTTGACACTAAGACTACATTATTTGCTGCCAATATTCATCTGACTAGCATCACCTATCTTATTCTTATTCAAATCAAAACCCTAAATCACTTACACTCTTAATTAAACAAATGAGCATAAATTTATAAGCCAACCATAATAATCATTTACTAATAGAACCCTAAAAATAATTTTTAATTATGTACACACATCGATTAAGGAAACGTTTAACAATTAAGTTGGTTTATACATTTTAGATAACTCAAATTAATGGAGTTGTTGATATATTGATAATTGAGTAATATATGGTAACAATTTTTGGCAAACTCTTTCATTTTATTCTGCCAAAATAAGAATTTAATGCTAAGGATAACATTTTAAAGTACTTTAGATGGTTAAATGCAAAGTTTTTAAAACATCAAGGGCCAAAGTGCATCAACTTTAAAATATAACATCAGAGAATTGAAACATGGGGATGTTTGAGCAAATTTAACAAATGTTGGGTAATTGCTTCGCACATTTGCAATGGTTGGGGGCAAAGTGCTAACAACCTTGTATGTTGAGGAAATCTGTTATTTGACCTGAAACTTTAGAAAGTATAGATAAATTCCTTATGTCCATGGGTAACCCCATTTATGATTATTCTCTAGCTCGTCATTTTCGAAGTCTTATTGTAGAACAAAGATTTATCAAAGAATTAGCTTATGAAAAAAGTCTTGTTACTATAGCTAGCAATGTGTTATGCATTAAAAAGTTAGTGAAATCCAAAAAAAAAAAAAAAAAAAACCACTTTTGTTGCTATAACTAATAAAGTTAATTTTGAGGTACTAGGAGCATTCTTTATAGATGGTCTAGGAGGAACAAGGATACATTTTTATATAGATCATTACTTGCATATGTTAGATCTGAGGGTCTAATACTTTTAGCTATTGCAACTTTCGGAGTTGTTGCTTCTATTTTACTGGGTTGTCAAATAGCTCATTCTAGATTTAAGTTGCCTATTAAAATTGAAAAGAAAATGAAGCAAAATTAGTGAACAATCAAGTTTTACAAAAATTATTCTTATTACAAATTTAATCATTAGACAAAAAATAGGCAAACCCTAAATTATGGGGCCATGTGCACTTTATCCTCTCACCATTGAAAGTGTGCAAAATGATTGCCCAATCTTTGCTAAATGCATTCAAATACCCCTTCATTTGATTTTTCGGTAGGATATTCCATTGGTGATGCTAAAATACTTCGAGCATGTTGCACTTTACCGTCTCAACTTTAACAAAACATGCATTTAATAGCTTAAAAATTATAAAATGTTGCATTTTTATCATTAAATTCTTATTTTGTGGAAAAGAATGAAATATTTTATGTAAAAATATTATTACGCACTAGTCACTTGTCAATATCATGAATTCCACTTAACACTTCTATCGTCCTCATTACCTAATGTGTCTTGGGTTAGTCCATCTTCATCACTCATTCTTATTTGGGATAAAGAACAAAAAATAACAATGAAATAATGTAAGTTCAAATGACTTTGTGAAGTAGTCTAGCATTAACACCAAAGCAAAAATTTCTCAAATAACATATAGAAAATAAGTAGAAACATTTAAAATTTCTAAAAGTCATGAGAGAAATTTTAGTCAAAATTTTAGGTGAACCATCTCATCCCCATCCCTTACCAATGATGAGACTTCACAAATATTTGAGTTTCAAAGCAAAAACATTAAGATGAGAAATTAACCAATTACAATTTTGCAACATTTTCAAGTAAAAGTTGTTTGCGCTTCTTTTACCTTATCACTCCTCTTTCAAAAACATGTAAATCTTTATCCCCGCATGTTTTGAGTAATATTAGTTGGGATACATAACCAGGCATTAGGCATGGCTAGCCACATGCCTTACCAGTTCGTAGATAACTACCTCTAGTTAGCTAGGATATTGGGTCAAGTGTACATTGTGTATGAGTATTAGCCAAAAGATCTATCACTATGGACCATTATGTCTAGTTGTCTTTCGTAATTGATCCCAAGGCCTAACCCCAAGGGTATTTATCATGTTTATGTATTTCATGTAGCATGCCCAACAACATTTTAGGTAACATATCAAGTCGACATGTTAACATACAAACTAATTCAACATCAGGCTAGTTTCTAGGAAGACATTGCAATAAAAATATTTATTTCAAAATCACTTTTCAGCTTCCTCAACATAATCATTAGTTTCAAGTAAAGAGATATCAATAAATATCAATAGAAGCACTCAACATAATAGGGCAATGTGGAATACTATTTTCAGCATATAGCTTGGAGGGAATCAAGTGATCAAGATATATAACAAGTACACAAGTTCTTTCTCCAGCAAAGAAATCTCATACTATTGAGTATAAATTCACCTGGTGTACGCAGAGGAATTCCTAGTTGTATGGTTGCTTAGGCCCTAACTTCATAGTCAACCAAGAGCTGTCATAAGATAACTCGAGTTATCATTTTATCAGTTCCTTGAATCTTAATTATAAGTATAGTTACTGTCTTTATAAAACTCGAGCTTGCTTTAATATATTTTTGGTGTTTTGACTTCATATCTTGATACTTGAGATAGTCAAATATGATAATCCTTAGTTGTTAGGACATACTATGTTCTTGAATCCTAATCAAATCAAAGTTCAGAATAAAACAACCTAAACCAATCATTATGTTGATTTCTGAATCATAATTCTTAAATTGCTATTTCCAACACCTCTATTCTGTATTTACTTATTTTATAGTCACTTAACAAGGGTCCAAGTTTCGAGACCAGTTAGGTCCTACTAGTCCATTAGAGTCAGGTTGGTTAATCCATTTTCGTTCTAATATTTATATGACTCAATTTTTGGATTAAGCTTAACTAGATTTCATTCACAACATTTTTATATTTGAGTCTCAAGGACAAACTTTTAAGTCATTCTCGATTCAATTTATATTTGAAGAACCTTAAGTTAATAAACATTTAATTAAAATCATAAAATTCAATCAAATGAGCATTCACTATAAAACTTTTACCTAATGGGACTTAATCGAGACCCAATTTCAAACTGGGAATAACCTAGATAAGTTTGGGATGTTATTCTATAAAAATTGGTACAAAATTTTTGCTACGCACTACCATCAAAGATTGAGACCACCACCGCCACCAAGTGCGCCTCACCACGGCAAGCAAAACCCCCTAAAAAATTTTTAGTTTTGACTTTGGAAAGCCAATTGATTTTCTGTTCAAAGTCATGGCAATCCTAACCTACCGCTGTTATCCACCATCTTCAATTTTGCTATTGCCGCTGACTGAAGCCCCAAATTAACACCACCACCACCTAGCCCATGTCCCCACAACCAAAACCCACCTAGTCTTTATCAATTTTCATCGTTGAAAGTGGCGAAACGACCAAACCCACCATCTATCACCATCGGCCTCCTTTTTTAGCATTTTTCTTGGTCAATTTTGCTCAAGATTGGTATGTTATGTTCCTCTAGCTGAAAGGAACCTTTTTATTGAAATGGTTTCATGTTTTTTGATGGCTTTTAGGTGTTTCTCCGATGAGGTGGAGTTTGGGTAATTTTTGTAATTTTGATTAGTTTTCTTCAAGGTATAGTTTATACTTATTGTATTTAAGAAAACTACCTACGATTTTGTATGTTGCCTAACCTTCCTAACCTTCTTGTATCAATTCGTTTCCTTTTGAAGTTCAAACCTAGGCATTCACCATCTCAATATCTAAACTTTAGAGGGAATATACCCATATCGATCACTTCTCTAAGCATAATATGCCTCGATGCTATTATGAATTTTCATGAATGTCAAATGGAATCTAGGGACTAGATTACCTTAAAGGGGGAAATTTGTAATACCTCAAATTTTGAAATCCTAAAATAAAATAAAATATAAAATCGATAAGTTTGGTTAGATTAAGCTTAGATTAGATTTAAGTAAAGCCTAGAATTAAATATTGCAATTGGGGGATTTAATTACAAATAAGAGTAAGACCTAATTGTTTAAAATTATAAAGTTTGGAGGGTCAATATGGGCAAGTTAAACATTGAAGGACTTTAAAATAATTGAATTTGGACTTAATTGTCCAAAAATAGAAATGTTAGGGGTCAATGTGTAAGAAATGAAAGTTAAGGGGCTTAATTAAAACCCAGGGTGCAAAGTGAAAGTGGTTAAAAAGATTTGAGGTGAGATTTGAAGTGGTCAAGAAATGCTAAGGCCAAAATGAAAAGACCAGAAAATACAATTATATATATTGAATGAATGACAAAAATTAATAAAGTTTACAAAAATTACCCAAACTCCACCTCACCAGTGAAACACCTAAAAGCCATCAGAAAACATGTAGCCATTCTAATAAAAAGGTTCCTTTAGCTAAGAGGAGCACAACCATACCAACTTTGACTAAACCGACCAAGAAAACAACCAGAAAAAAGAGGCTGATGGTGATGAGTGGAGGGTTTGGTGGTTCAGCCACTTCCAATGGTAGAAATGGATGAGGACTAGGTGGTTTATCGTTATGGGGAGATAAGCAAGGTGGTGGTGGTGTTAATTTGGGGCTTCAATCAGCGGTGATGGTGAAATTGAAAATGGTGGAGAACAACATGGGTTAGGGTTGCCACGACTTTAAATGGAAAATTGAGTCGCTTCCTTACATCAAAACTAAAAATTGTTCAAGGGATTTTGCTTTTCGTGGTGAGGCATGCCTAGTGGTGGTAGTGGTCTCCATCTCCAGCTGCGGTGCTTAGTATTGATTTTGGAGCAATTTATGCAAAATGATGTCCCGAACTTATTTAGGCTATTCTCAACTTGAAATTGGGTCTCAATTCAATCCAATTAGGTAAAATTTTTATTTCAAATGTTAATTAAATTAAATTCCATGTTTTAATTAAATGTTTATTAACTTAAGGTTATTCGAATATAAATTGAATTACAAATGACTTAAAATTTAGTCCTTAAGACTCGAATGTAAATGGTTGTGAATGAAATCTAGTTAAGCTTAATCTGAAAATTGAGTCATATAAATATTAGAATGAAAATGGATTATCCAACCTGACTCTAATAGGCTAGTAAAACCCAATTGATCTCAAAACCTAGACCCTTGTTAAGTGACTGTAAAATAAGTAAAGTATTGAATGGAGGTGTTGGAAATAGCTATTTAAGAATTATGATTCACAAATCAACATAAAGATTGGTTTAGGTTGTTCTATTCTAAACTTTGAATTGATTAGGACTCAAGAATGTGGATTGTCCTAACAACTAAGGATTATCATATTCCACTATCTCAAGTATCGGGATATGAAGTCAAAACACCAGAATTATATTAGAACAATCATGAGTTTGATAAAGATGTCAACTATATTTCTAATTAAGATTCAAAGAATTGACAGAATGATAGCTCGAGTTATCTTATAGCAGCTCTTGGTTGACTAGGAAGTCAGGACCTAAGTGACCATACAACTAGGAATTTCTCTGTGTACACTATGTGAGTTTATACTCAATAGTATGAGATTTTTTTGCTAGGGAAAGATCAAATATACTTGTTATATATCATGGTCACTTGATTCCTTCCAAGCTATATGTTGGAAATAGTACTCTACATCACGCTTTTATACTGAGTGCTTCTATTGATACTTATTGATATTGCTTTGCTTGAAATTAGCAATTGTGTTGAGAAAGCTGAAAAGCAATTTCAAAATATATATTTTAATCACTATGCCTTCCTAGAAACTAGCCTGCTGTTGAATTAGTTTGTACGGTAACAATGCAACTTGATATGTTACCTAAAATGTTGTTGGATGTGCTACATGAAATACATAAACATGATTAATACCCTTAGGAGTGGGCCCTAGGATTAGTTATGAAAGATGGCTAGGGGGAATGGTTTGCAGTGATTGATCTTTTGGCTGATACCTACACACGATGTACACATGACCTAGTATCCTAGCCAACTGGGAGTAATTATCCATGAATTGGTAAGGCATGTGGCTAGCCATGCCTAATGCCTAGTCATGTATTCGAGCTGATATCCCTCAGAACGTGGAGGGATAATAATTTACATATATTCAAAAGTGGAGTGACAAAGTAGGAGAATCACCAATAGCTTTACTTGAAAATGTTGCTAAATTGTAATTGGTTAATTTCTCAACTTGATGTTTATGCTTTGAAACTTGAATATTTGTGAAGTCTCATCACTAGTATTAGATGGAGATGAGATGGATCACCTAAAATTTTGACAAAAACCTTATCTCTTGACTTTTAGAAATTTTAAATGTTTCTACTTATTTTCTATATGTTATTTGAGAAATTATCATTCTGTTGTTAGTGCTAGACCATCTCATTAAGTTATTCAAACTTATATTGTTTCATTATTATTTTTCATTCTTTATCCCAGATAAGAATGAGTGACAAGAATAGACTAACCCAAGACACATCAGGTAATGAGGGTGATAAAAGTGTTAAGTGGAATTCATGATATATCAATTTAGAGTTTCACCTTTGTTGGAGGATTGTTGTAGAAATTAAATACTTTGAATTTTTTGAAAAATTTATTTTTCTAATTAAATCCCTCAATTGTAATATTTAATTTTAGATTTTAGTTAAATCTAATCCAAGTTTAATCTAACCAAACTTATCAATTTTATTTTCTATTTTATTTTAGGATTTCAAAATTTGGGGTGTTACAGATTTTTGCATCAGATTTACTACCCGTCGCAAAATTGTAATTTGTTTAAAAAATTTTGAAGCGAAAATTTCCATCGCAAATTTTTAAAAAAGATTATGCATTTGAAACCAAATTGTTCCTATAATCAACCAAAAAATTATGAATCCTAATTCTAAATTGCAATGCCCATATAACAATAATTCAAATCAAGTAATTACATTAAACTCAATAAATACAACAAACTCTTGAAAAAATCATTCTTTTTAACAAGAATCAAATTGACATCATAAATCTAAAAGTATGATTTGTATTACAATAAACATCTAATATATAGCACAAACTACAATATAATATTAATTCTATATAAAGATTTATACATAATTCCAATATCTTGACATATCCAAACTTGCAATATAACCAAAAAAAATAAAATTAAATATTAAAAATTATAAAAGAAATGAGAAAAGGAAGTTGGTCAAGGTTCTCCAAATGTGCAATATTATAACAAAAACAAAATTAAGATCGTGAGTAACAGAAATACAAACTAAACTAACATACGTTCAATACAACAAACTAATATATAATTAAAATAAATCCACTAGATAACTCAACTTAATCAACACAAAATATACAAAGCATAAATTCAATATAATCAAGCATACATCTTATTATAAATCAACATATAGTTTAATATAAATCCAACATATAACTCAAATTCTAATCGAACATATAATCCACAAAATGTAAATCTAACAAAATTTAACACATAATTCAATACAAATGCAACATAGTTAAACTATAATCTAATACATAATATGTAAACTAATAAGCAAAAAAAATACCCCTTGAAGTAACCAACACATTCAAATGCTGAAAAATTTTCAAACCAGCAATATTAGCAAAAAAAATTAATATAAGATTAAAAAATAAAAAAAAAATCTGGAGGCGGCAGTCCTGTCAACTGCCGCGCAAAGCCAGATTTGGCCTCGTGGCCACTGGTTGCGCAATCGGCCGTGCAACGCCCATCCGGTCGCACGAGACCTCGCGCGAACCACTGTGACCCTGCAGGGTCGCACGAGCCAACGTGGGCGTCGGCAGTCGGTGGATTAAGTTACAATAAGAAAAAAAAAACTAAAAAAAGGAAAGAAAGAAAGGAGAGAAGGAGGAACAGGAGGATGAGAAGGAGAAAAGGTGTAGGAAAAAGGAGATAAATTACCGTAGGATTCGTGGTTTGTGTTGAGGGTGAATAAAACTTAGGATTTGTGTAGGATATATTTTTTGGTATTAAATTTAAATTTTTTTATTTTATATATAGTAGTTTATTTTTAATTTAAATTTTAAACTTTGAATCTTCATAGTTTGATTATTGATAACCTTTTACTGTTATATTATATTATATTTTTAATAATTATTTTATTTTAAAACAGAATTTTTAATTATTAATTATTTAATTTTTAGATATTTATATATCACTACCATATAAATATGCATACATATATATATATATATATATATATTTCCTTATGCATGAATAAAAAATAAATATTAAATGATAGATAAAAAACAAAAATTCAAAACTTAATAACTAAAAAAAGTTAAATAATGAACTTTATCTATTATTGAATAGAAAGTTGTAGAATTATTATAATGACTTTATCTATTTAGGAATTTTTTTATGGAATAATTGACATAAAATTTAACATTATATATATTATGTTAAACAATTTCTCAAAAATTACTGAATTTCATAATAAATATCATAAAAGATCACCAATTTAAAATGACATTTGACATGATCGAATGCTTTTTAATATTATTATCTTTAAAAAAACAAATCTCATTCTTTTAACTAGCAATACATAAATAACATTTTCAAGATCAAATGCTTTTTAATATTATCATTACTTCTATTTTTTATTGATCAAAAAAGTTTTAACTATTTTTTTCTTTTTTCTGTTTTGTGACAGATTCTTTTCCATCACAAAACTTCAATTTTAAGATGGCTAATTTTTTCTCAAAATTAGATATTATATTTAAAGTTTTTATTTTATATATAATAGTTTATGTTTAATATAAATTCTAAATTTTGAAACTTTGAATCTTCAATTTCAAATTCTAATCTTAAAGTTTATTTATTATGTATAATTTTAAAATTTATATTTTGATTACTAATAACCTTTTAGTGTTATGTTATATTATATTTTTAATAATAATTTTATTTTAAAATAAATTTTTGAATATTAATAATTTAATTTTTAGATATTTAAATACCACTACCAGTAAATTATACATATTTATATATAATTCCGTATGTATGATTTATGAAAAAGAATTAAATGTTAAATGATATATAAAAAATAAAAATTCAATATATAATAAAAAATAAAAGTTAAGTTATGAACTTTATCTATTACTAAACATAAAAGTATAGAATTAATATAATGATTTATATTGAATTATAGTTGTTACAAAAACTCAGGAAGTAACTTTTTGTATTTGAAATATTTTTCAAATTAAATTATTTGTTATATTATATATATATATATTATTAAAAAAATATTTTATATATCTAAAAAATATTATTGTAAAAATCATTAAATTTTAAGCATTTTGATAAATTGAGCTCCTATATATTGGTCAATTTATAATTATTCATTTCTCAAATTTCTATCTCTTTAATAAAGATTCTGAAATATTATTAAATATATTTAGAATTTCATATGATAAAATATTGGAGATAAGATACAATCATAATGATTAGAGATAATGACCAATAACTAAGAATTTATCATTTGGCAAAAATTGCACAATTAGAATCAATATTATTATTACTTTTATTTTTTATGTTAATTAAATGTATAACATTTTTATTATAATATATATTTGCTAATATGAGTTATAAAACACTAAATACTAACATAGAATTTGTATAAGTTGGTATATAATCATTTTCTAATAATTAACCTTTATTTTACAATGATTAACGCATTTGCTAAAGGTAATGAGATAATATATCTTCCAATTAATTAGAATAGCTAAATGTATATTGAAATACATTATAAATGTATTGAAATTAAATTTATTAATTCATTATATAGTAATTATATTTATAATAAGAAGTATACTATTTACATAAATTTATTAATAGTCATAAAGTATTTACAACATAATATATAAAAATTTCCACATGTATGAATAAACAAATGAACATTAAATGATAGAAAAAAATAAAATTGAGATATTTAATAGCAATTAAAAGTTAAATAGTGAACTTTATCTACTACTAAAGAAAAAAAATAGAGTTAATATAATGATTTTATTTATTTAGAAATTTTTAATGGTACGAATAACATTGAATTTATCATGGTATATAATACAAAAAATTATTGATTCTAAATTAATGTATATAACAATAAATATCATTAGAGATTACTAGTGTAAAATAACATTTGACATGAATAATTTTGCTCATTCTTTTAACCGACAACACTTAAATAACATTATCATGATCAAATATGTTCTAATATTATTATTACTTTTATTTTTTATATTAATTAAAAATATAATATTTAAGAAACTTTTATTGTGTTTTCTTTTTTCTATTTGACCACAGAAAAATCCATCACAAAACTTTGCAAAATTAGATTTTGCAATGAAATATTTTCCTCGCAAAATCTAAGTTTTGCAACGAATTTTTCGGTTGCAAAATCTAAGTTTTGCGCTAGATCTTTCTCCATAGCAGATTCTTAGTTTTGCAACAGATTAGTTTCTGTTGTAAATTTTTTTTTTTAATTTTGAAATATTAGTGATGGATTTTGAATCCAACTCTAATCTTCCCATTTGCAATGGAATTATCCATCGCAATTTTTTTTTTTAATTTTTTGTGATGAATTTTTTTCATCGCAAAAGGCCAAACTTTTGTTCAAAGATTATCAATTTGCAATGAATTTTGTGATGGAAAAAATCCATCACAAAAAACAATTTTTTCCAGTAGTGAATAAATAAATTAAAGGACAATTCATCAACTTACGAAAAATATACAAGTTGACCTAATTGAAATTTCTTAACGTAACCTGTACAATATGCATTATTCGATGAGCCATTCTGCCAGTAGCAAGGTGGAGGTTTTACAATAAAAAAGGTGAGAGTTTGAATCCCATTTACCATGGCTATTGATTAGTCTACATTTATGGTAATTTATATATATATTATTTGATATCTTGAATTTAAATAATATATCTTTTTGTACTTTATAAATTTGAAATATTGGTGGAACAACTGAATTGTATTAAGTCATTTACTATAAATATATATATATATATATATATATAAGAAAAATTAGAATGCAATAATTCATTCAACTCAAGTCAGCTAAGACGATCTTAAACCTTCTCTGCTTCTTTATTGTATGAGAAATACTAAAAACAAAATTAGGTATATTATTCGATCGTTCTTCATAAGAAAGAAGAGTGTAGAATGCACTAAAAAATTCGATTCACCAAATTCATAGTTGTACCTTTAGCAAAGTCATCATCCAACCTAAACCAACTAAGACGACAATGAATTTTCTCAACTTGTTTATTATTCGATCGCTGCTAAAAACAAAATTTAGTGGATTTTTCTAGAACACAACGTACTATATGTCAGTACAACAACAGATTGACCAAACTGCTATAATTCTTGACAAACCTAAAATACATGTGAATCTGAGTCTTTAAAGTAGCATTGCATAGAATACACTATCATAAACATACAATATTTTTGTTAATCCTTTGATGATTTAAATTATTTTAATTATAATAAAATTACTCTCCTAGAGTTATGTGCTGAAAGCGTGAATATCTTTTCATATTTTTTGTTAGAATCTGCTTATGCGTTATCTACTGGAATCTGTTACGTGCTAAAACTTACTTTCCATAATTAAAAGATCTCTTGAAGATTCTAGTTTGATTTACATCTTTATAACTTAGGAAAGAAATCATATAATGCTAAAATCATTGAATCATCTGATGTTTAAAGAATTAATGCATGATTACTAAAATTGTCTTGTTTCCTTGTTTAATTCCAATGGATTCTTACCTTAATAAGAACTTATAGTCAATGGACATAAGCATATAAAAGTAAAAATATGCAGCATTAATAAAGTGAATCACTAAGTCAGGAGAGAACTTTGTTAGGCGTCTTGAGATATTGTGTGATACTCTCTTACAAGTTCTTGCGCCTAAGTATTGCTAATTCCTTACTCTACGAGTGTTTTTAAGGGACCTTATGGTGAAGAAGGTCAAGTGGAACTTGCCTTCAATAGACCTTGAGGGGACAAGGACAAGGCGGTTTGTGTCTCAAAGGACTTAGTAGTTAAGAAGGATGGGAATTGTACCTATTCTTGAGGGAACTTGTGAAGAGAGCAAATCACCACTTGGTTACTCTTAGACCTCTAGGTGAAGAAGCCAATAGGATGGTACTGTCTGGAATTTTCTGTAGTGTTCTTGGTTCTAGTTTGGAAGAAGAGACTAAAGCTTGTTGTATAAAGTGGTAGTAGCTCATGCATCAATCCACAGAGGTTGTGCAAGTGAATCTCGCAAAAGTTCCCTTGGGCCTATTCACAAGCAACTAGTTTCATAGTGTTCTAGAATTTACCTCATCCCGTCTGGGATTCTAGTTTAGCTCTTTATAAAGAATTAGGTTTTCACCCTGTTAGGGTATTTCATTTCTAATCCTTTCACTTTTCCTATTGCCAAATTACTGTGATTGCTTGTAAAATATTATCTCATATTAATTACTTTGATAGGTTTAAAATCTTAAGTGAAAACTTAAGTAGAGAATGTTTGCTTGTTAAACCTTAATAGATACTAGTGTTGATTTTGCTTTTAATTTTATTGCTTTGCTTATCACTGGTTTGACTGATATCTTAACTGTTACTTACAAATTTCAATCAGTAACTAACATTGTTTCTTTGCAGAAGACTTGAACCTTTTTGAAAAAGCCAACAAGTATTTTGGGTGATAAACTTCCACCACATTAAAATTTATTAATCCTAATTCACCCCTCCCCCGCCCTCTTAGGCATATAATTGCTCACAATTGGCATTAGAACATTGTTTTTCTATATTATGGTGTAACTAGCAGAGTAAAAGATCCTATAGCCACTAACACTCTTGATATCTTTGCAGAAGGGCAATCACATAACTGGCTTCCATTGTTTGATGGTTCCAATTGTGCTACAAGGAAAAATCAAATGCAAGGATACATAATACCCTAGATTTTGATTTATGGGATATTGTCAACGAAGGACAAATGGTTCCAACAAAATTAGTTGATGAACAAATGATTCCGAAGAAGTGATGTGGATTTACCAATGATGATAAGAAGGCGACCTCAATGAATATGAAGGCTAAAAATATTCTATCATGTGCTCTCTCTAAAGAGGAGTACAATTGAGTCAGTTCATGTACTATAGCAAAGTAAATGTGGGAAATGTAGCAAGCAACCCGCAAAGGTGCTAGTTAGGTTCAACAAGAGTGGATTGCTCTTCTTATTCACAAGTATGAAATGTTCCAGATGAAACTAAATGAAACCATTAGTTAGATATGCGCACATTTCATGGAAATTATAAATCATATGTTTACACTTGACAGAACTATAAACAAGGATAAGCAAGTTTGGAAGATTCTTAGATTGCTTCTAAAGGAATGGATACCAAAAGTTACTACTATTTAGAAATCTTGTGATTTTAGTGGATGAACATGGGTGCATTGATTAGATCTCTCATATCCCATAAGATGATGTTGCTAAATAAAGATAAAGGTTTGGAAACAAAAGTCAAAAAGAATATTGCATTTAATATCAGTCATGATTTTGAGCCAAAAATTCAAGAAGAACTTCATGAGGACTAGGTTGAGAATGAAATTGTTCTAATTTTCGAGCTGAAAATTCAAGATTAAAGCAATTAACGAACCTCTAAAGAAAATTTCAAAACAACAGATCAAAACCAAAAAGAACCAGTCTGGGAACTCTAAATACTGAGCCACATCGCTGTTACAAATGTAATGAAATTGGACACAAAAAAATCAAATTATTCTTGATTGAGGAAATATGCAAAATAAGCTAAAGCTAACGTAATGGCAACCACATGGGATGAATATAATGGCAAGCAATTTAACAATGAAGACAATTGCTCCATGGTAAATCAAGTAAGTGCCTCTTCATGTTTTGATTAAGATTCTAGTGATGAAATTGACATTGATAATGATATCCAAAAATTGCTAAAGTTTTATTAAATTCATGTCAAAATACTTGTTGATAAAAATAAAGCTTTGCAAGAAAAAATGTGTTATTTACATGAAGAATTGGATAAGGCTCATAAAGATAAATTTGAAATGCAAATGGCTAAAAGTAGAGAGACCTTTGATGCTGAATGCAAAAAGAAAACGAAAGATTGGCTCACTGAAGAAAATAATTCTTTGTAGAAGCAAATTGAAAATATGAGCCATGAAATAAGAGGAAAAATGATTGTTGAAAAATACTTGCATGTTAAGGATGATCTAGGTGAATGTTCCACAAGTTTTAAACACACAAATATGCATGCTCCACCTAGATATAATGTTGAAAAAGGTTGGAAATTTAGAAACCACATAAATAAGAAATATACCAAATAAGTTTCAACAACTTCTAGAATGAATTTCAAATTGATTCGAAAAACTTACTTTATTTTTGGTAGATCTAGTCATGTCAATTTTAAATGTCTGATTCAGAAATTCATTGATACCAAGTATATTTAGGTAAGAAAATGCAACACACCTAGAATTTAGCATTTTTGAGAAATAAGGGTCTAGAATTTAAGATAAATCATAAGGACTTGATTGCAAAATTTGTGAAAATTTTAGGGGTAAATTTGTAATTTTAGAAACTTGATTGGACTAAACTTAGGATTTTTGGGGATGCATGGCTATTACTTTGGGTCAAAGGGTTCCAATCTTATGCACATAGATTTTTGGCAGCTTGATTGAAGTTTATAGGATTCTTGGAGGACTTAATTGAAATCTGACAAACGTTTTAGGGATCAACATATAATTTTGGAAATTTTAATTTTAAAAAACTTGGTAGATTTTCATTGTTCACTATTCCACCATCTTCAACCTTTCCTTCTTTCTTTTTCTTCTCCAATTGCTTTCATCACCATCATCGACGATCCTTCTCACTAGCCAGAACCTTCCTAAACCACATCAACTATTTATTTTCCCTCCATCCTCTGGTCACACTTGCACCTCCATGCATGGCTGATGATCTTTGGAAAGCAGGCACGAGAGAAACTGAGAGAGAGAGAGAGCTTCACGGCAACCAATTGGGTTTCTCATTTTTTGATGACCATCGACAGTTCTGAAGGGTAGTTTAGGAATTATTCATTGAAGGAAACACTATGGAAGTGTTGAATTGCAGCGAAACGCGACGCTGAGGGTAAAAATTGATGGCGGAGCTTGTAGATCGTGAAAACTTTGAATCGAGTTTTGAAGGGCTTTCAAGTGGCTATTACTAGAACTAAGGATACCATTGGAAAGCTATTGGTGAAAGAAGTCTCTGGGTTGTGGCGTTGAATTTTTTGGTAGAGGTAGAGAGATAATCTATTCACCTCAATGCGGCAATCGCTCTAGTGTTATCAATTTGTGATTCTGGACCCTTGGTGGCAAATTTTGAATTAATGTTCAGTAGTTTCATGTTATATATACACATGCATGCATGCAAATGTTGTATCTCCTCTAGAACTAGCCTTTTAGATGATAAATGTACCTATACAAATTGATTACCCATGCGAGGGATATGGAGTTGGGAGATACAAACTTTGGACTCAATTTGTAGATGATACTAAGTTGAACTTTAATTATGATATTGGGAACTATTATGGGTTAAATGGTGTTTGAAATGTAAATTTAACTAGAGATTAAAGCATATGTATTGCTTAATATTGTAAAGCTTTAATTTTGTTATCGTGGAAATTATGTTATTCTTGAATTAATCTAGACTGTCGTAGATAATTTGGAAATACTAATTCTGGAGAATTTTGTGAAGAAGGATATTAATCTATATCATTTTGATAGATAAGGCATTAGCATGCTTGATGCATTTCTAGAAAGCTACTAGTGTTGAGCAAGAATTTTTATTCTTAGAATATTTTTTTGATTAGGTGACGACAAACTAGGCACAAGCAAGCAGCAAATTTTGGCCTTGATTGTTGATGATTGAAACTATAAGAGGTGAGGTTTCCTCCCACTTGGGTTATTGCTTTGTTAAGCTTACTCGTATCTATTGGAAACCCTTATGAGGGTCTACCAATTTGGCACCTTTTCTTATTGTTTATTATTTAGATAAGCCCTTGTGTGGATTTTACTGTATATGAACCGTACTTTAAATTATGATTAAAATTTTTCTAATATCTGTTATTCGATTTGAAATCCCTTGCGAGGGTTAGTACTTATTTTTACACTGATTAGTTAGTTCTTTCTTGTTCTGACACCCAAAACTTTCGAGTGTTATCTATTTCATACATGTTATTGTTCAATACTAGTCACTATTTTGATATTTATTTCAATCGATAGTTGATATTATTCTACACTCATTTTTGTTTGTTGATTATCTGGTGGCATATCATCTATCCATTTTGTTGTCTATTATGGTTTGTGATTGTCATATGGGAGTAAAGAAATGTTAATCCTTGCTGTGTGCATGGGATAAGACATAAACCCATAAGACCCAGTTAAGTAATGGGATGTTAATCCCTACTGTGTGTATGGATAAGCCGTAAACCCATGAGACTTGGTTAAGTAATGGGATATTAATCCCTACTGTGTGTATGGATAAGTCGTTAATCAGTTAAGTAATGGGATATTAATCCCTTCTATGTGCATGGAATAAGTTGTAAACCCAAAACTAATGATAGGGTGAATTTGATGAGTTTGTCCTATTTTGATCCATATTTTGATTATAGTTTGATTGTTTGTACCCTACTAGTAGAGCAATAAAGGTGGTTAAATTTTTGGTCTAGATTGGTTGTTCTCTAGATCGAATGAGTCATCTATATTTCCTCCCAATTGTGATCAGTTGAGATGCTCTATACCTCCCGTGCAAGTTCGTTTTGATGATCCCATGCCATTCTTGTCGTCATTCATAACTCCTAAGCTAGTACATCTTGATAGCTTTGACTTTGTTAATCCTTTCAATCGTTCCTAGCTATTTGTACTTGATCCATTTGTAAATTGATACTTGATTGCCTGTATCTGTTCTATTTCTGTACTTGTTGTCAATTGATGATTTGTTAGTTTGATCTTTCCTCGATAGATCCCTATTCTCTGTATTATGAATATCCCTCACGAAGTCCTTTGGACTTACCCCCTTTTTCTTCTATATTTTCTCAGACAAGACTGAATGATAGGCCTGGAATTCTAGTCAGATCTATGAGTATAATTTTATACCAGAACAACCATGCATATTTGCTTATGGGCCTTATGTATGCTGCACTTTATTTTTTGAGTTAGAGACGTTAAGCATATTTTTGGGATTGTATATATATCCATATACCTCTGAAGAATAATTTTTGTTATGAATGTTATTAATGATGGTATCAATTAGATGTTAATTTTGTTTCTTGTTTGTTATGATATTGAAGGAAAATTTTGGGCCTAATATTCATGTTATAGGTTTTCGTGTAAGTTTGAATGGTTTTGATATCTTAGCTTGGGGTTACCTTGAGTGGGGTGTCACAGGTGGTATTAGAGCCTTAATTTGTTGATGACATAGATGTTTAGGTATCATTAGGAATTATGACTAATTTTTTTTAGTTGATTTGAGTATGAATTTTAGGTATATTTCATATTAGAAAGTTCTTATGTGATTTCAAGAATTTAAGATAAATTTGTTTGGGTGATGTTGGTAAGATGAGTTTGCATATTAAGGGATGTCTATAGGATCTTATCATATACCATACGATGATTAGATTTGCATGTTTATGCTTTTGATTTGATTTTATCTAGCACTTTTCCTTCTTTTATTTTAGAAGCTCAGAGTAGTTAGCAAAAGTGATAGCATTGCAAGGAAGCTTTAGTACTCCTATTCCGCCTAGGACTAGATATCGGGGAAAACCACTTGATCGACAGGTGAATGACTGACGGGCTCTAAGACAAGGGGCACCTGCTTACTCGTAAGCCATGCAGGAAGAAGAGGGTTTGCATACCACTTTCGTGGGCCATCTAATGGATCGTATGTACTAGAGGGAGCCAACAGTTAGGCTGCAAGCTCAACACTCAAGTAATGGAGCTAGAGGTGTTAATGAGATGGCTTATAACTGGGCATTAGAATGATTTCTTCGTTTCAAACCCCCCCTCCCCAAGTTCTTAGGAGACCTTGATGATAAAAAAGCTGAAAAATGGATTAAGGATTAAGAGAATATTTTTGAGACCCTTCGCTATTTGGATGATTAGAAGGTTCAATTTGCTACCTTTCTTTTAGGAGGTTCCACCCAAAGTTGGTGGAAGATGATTAACTGAAGGTGGACAACTGAAGGAACCCAATGGACATAGGAGAACTTCACACAAGACTTTATGAATAAATATGTGCTAGAGATGATATAGCAAGCAAGAGAAAGTAAGTTCATAGACCTTATTTAAAAGGTGCAGAATGTTAGCTCATATGAGGCTACTTTTAGCCGGCTAATACAATATGCTCCCTGCATACAAGATAACGAAGGTCGATGACTCGATGATTTATGTAGGCATTACAGCCAGAATTAAGAAGAGGTCTAGCCACTTGTGATCTAATGAGCTTCAACCTAGCAATAAGCAAGGTATTGCAACTTAAGTCGAAACTACATGAGATCAAAAATATTGAGGATAAAAGTCAAAAAGAAAAGATGCACCTTAATGGATAGGGTAGTGTCGAAAGAAAGTAGCCAAAGCTTCAGGTAGGAAATACTGCCTAACAAGCCTCGCATTCTAGTGATAAGGTAAATGTGACTCAAGAGAGAACACCCAAGCAATGTGAATACTGTAAGGGATTTGGCCATGATGAGTCTAGTTGTTGGAGAAAACATGGCAGATGTGTAAGTTGCAGTAGTGACCAGCACTTTGTGAAAGATTGCACCAAATGGAGAGGTCACACCCCTACAGATAAAGGAAAATAGTTGGGAGGAGCTAGCAGGAGATTGAATATATGAGCTCGTGCTTATGCCCTAATAGGGGAAGAAACACCAAATACTGATGAAATGACAAAAGGTATGGTTTTTATATTTAAAATTCATGATAATACCTTATGTGATCTTTGTGTTTACATTCTTTCATACATGTCACATTTTCTTGAACTAAATATGCAACCTGAGATAAAGGTTTATTATATAAAAGTAGTAACTGAATACTTGGGAGTGGTTTCGAAAGAAGTGAACTCGTCACCCCTTACCCCACGTAAAAGTATTATTTAATATGTTGTGGGGATTAGAATGAGGATCTGAACATGAGACAATGTGATGGATAGAAATGCTAGAAAACTACAATTCTTCCATCACCTATTACCCAAAAAGGCAAAAGCAGTGGTCATGCCTTGAGCCGATGGCTAGAGTGGTTCACTTACTTGATGTAGAAGTATCATGAAGCTTACAAATAGGCATTGTCTTAAAAATTAATGCAGCAAGTAGAATTGCAAAGATAATTGAAATCTAAATTACATGATGAAATGCGATGAACCTAAGTTAATGATCATTAGATGTTGAAACAGAAAGAAAAGTTGGAAGTTTTGGAGAGTCTGAGTTCAATATTGAGATTCAAGGTATCTTTATATTCCAAAAGAAAATATCAATGCTAAAAGAAAATTTTTAGATAAGGCACCCAAGTCAAGGTATACGATACATCTGAGAAGCACAAGGATGTATTGAGAATTGGAAAAAAATAATCCTGACAGAATTTACTAAATAAAGAAGATAGATCGAGTAAACAAATCTACTTATTTTTTGCTAGTTGAAAGAGTACCCAGATGAGAATTTAAGGAACAGATTCTCTTAAGGGGAGAAGTGTGTAACATCCCTAGAATTCGGCATTTTTGAGAAATAAAGGTTTAGAATTTAAGATAAATCATAAGGACTTGATTGCAAAAAATTTTGAAAATTTTGGGGGTGAATTTGCAATTTTCAGAAACTTGATTAGACTAAACTTGGGACTTTTGGGGTTGCATGGCTATTACTTTGGGTCAAAGGGCTTTAATCTTATGCACTTATATTTTTGAGGGCCCAATTGAAGTTTGGGGGAATCTCGGAGGACTTAGTTGAAATCTGATCAAAGGTTATGTATAATTTTGAAAAGTTTGATTTTAAAAAACTTGGCAAATTTTCATTCTTCACTATTCCACCATTTTCAACCTTTTCTTCTTCTTTTTTCCTTCTTCAACCGTGTTCATCACCATCACCAGTGATCCTTCTCACTGGCAAAAACCTCCCTAAACTACACCAACTATTCATTTCCCCTCCATCCTCCAATCACACTTACACCTCCATGCACGACTAACAACCTTTGAAGAGCAATCGCGAGAGGAATCGAGAGAGAGCTTCACGGTGGCCAACTGGGTTTCTCATTTTTTAGTGACCATTGATGCTTCTAAATGGTGGTTTAGGAAGTTTTCATCAAGGGGAACACTGTGGAAATGTTGCATGGTGGCAAAATGTGGCGGTGAGGGCAAAAATCAGAGGCAGAGCTTGTAGATCGTGAAAGCTTTGAGGCAAGTTTTGAATGGCTTTTAGGTAGCTATTGCTAGAACTAAGGATACTGTTGGAAAGCTCTTGGCAAAAGGAGTCTTTTGGTGGTGGTGTTGAATTTTCCAATGACAAAGTGATAGTTTGCTCTATTCTCGATGCAGCGATCACTTCAGTGGTATTGGTTTGTGATTTCAAACCCTCGATGGCAAAAATTGAATTAATGTTCAGTTGTTGCATGCTATACATATACATGCATGCATGTAAATGTTGTACCTTGTCTATAACTAACCTTAAAGATGATATATGTATCTGTATGAATTGATTACCCATGTAAGGGACATGGAGTTTTGAGATATAAACTTTAGACTCAATTTGTAAATGATACTAAGTTGAACTTTAATTTTGATATTGAAAACTATTATGGGTTAAATGGTATTTGAAATGAAAATTTGACTAGAGATTAATGCATATATATTGCTTAAGATTGTAATACTTTGATTTTGTTATCGTGGAAATTATGTTATTCTAGAATTAATCTAGACAGTTGTAGATAATTTAAAAATATTAATTTTGGAGAATTTTATAAAGAAGGATATTAATATATATCATCCTGATAGATAAGGCATTAGAAAGCTTGATGCATTTATAGAAGGCTTCTTAGGTTGAGCAAGAATTTGAATTCTTGGAATATTTTCCTTATTAGGTGATGACGAGCTAGGCACTAGAGAGCAGTAGGTTTTGGCTTTGATTGTTGCTGATTGAAACTACAAGAGATGAGGTTTCCTTCTACTTTGGTTATTGCTTTGTTAAGCTTACTCATATTTGTTGGAAACCCTTGTGAGGGTTTGCTAATCCAGCACTTTTTCTTACTATTTGTTATTCGGATAAGCCCCTGTGTAGGTTTTACTACATCTGAATTGTACATTAAAATATGATTAAAATCTATCTGATATTTATTATCCAATTTGAATACCCTTGTGAAGGTTAGTACTTGTTTTTACACTGATGAGTAAGTTCTTATTCGTTCTGGCACCCAAAATTTTCAAGTGTTATTTATTTTGCATTTGTTATCGTTCAGTACTTGTCATTATCTTGATATTTGTTTTGATTGACAGTTGATATTATTTTGCACTTGTTTCTGTCTATTGGTTATTTGGTAGTTTGTTATCTATCCATTTTGTTGTCTATTATGGTTTGTGATTGTCATATGGGAGTAAAGGAACATTAATTCCTACTGTGTGCATGGGATAAGCCATAAACCCGTGAGACTTGGTTAAGTAATTGGATGTTAATTCCTACTGTGTGTATGGATAAGTTGTAAATCAGTTAAGTAATGGGATGTTAATCCCTTCTGTGTGCATGGGATAAGCCATAAACTTATAGCTAATGATAGGGTGATTTGATGAGTCTATCTTGTTTTGATCCATAATTTGATTGTAGTTTGATTGTTTGTACCCTGCTCATGGAGCAATAAGGGTAGTTAAATTTCTTGGTCTAGATAGGGTTGTTGTCTAGGTTAAACGAGCCATCTATATTTCCTCTCAACTATGATCGATTGAGATACTCTATACCTCTCTACAGGTTTGGTTGAGATGATCATGGGCCGTTCGAGCCATCAGTCGCAACTCCTGAGCTAGTACATCTTGATAGCTTTGACTTTGTTAATCCTTATGATTGTTCCTGGTTGTTTGTACTTGATCTACTTGTAAATTGATACTTAATTGCTTGTATCTGTTCTATTTATGTACTTGTTGTCAATTGATGATTTGTTAGGTTGATCTTTCCTTAATAGATCCCTATTTTCTATATTATGAATATCTGTCACTAAGTCCTTTGGACTTACCCCTCATTTCTTCTATATTTTCTTAATATGACTAAATGATAAGCTTGGACTTCCAGTCGGATTAGCGAGTATGATTTTATACTAGAACTACCATGCATATTTGCTTATGGGCCTATGTATGATGCACTTTATCCTTAGAGATGATGTGATATGTCAAAAATGTTAATGTTGTTTTTGGTATTGTATATATATATCCGTATACCTCTAAAGAATAGTTTTGCTTATGAATATTGCTAATGATGGTATTAATTAGATGTAAATTCCACTACTTGTTTGTTGTGATGTTGAAGGAAAATTTTGGGCCTAATATTCATGTTACAGGTTTTCATGTAAGTTTGAATGGTTTTGATATCTCAGCTTTGGGTTATCTTAAGTAAGGTGTCACAGAAAATTATTTGCTACTTACCATGAAGGGCCCAACATAGTTTGGGAACTTAAAATAAACTAATTTCTTATAGGTTCATACCAAGGAACATTCCTAGAAATAAATATGGTACTTGGATAGCAGATGTTCTAAGCATATGACGGGGGATACATCCATGCTCCTTAAACTGTACAATTATTTTGCTAGAAATGTTATTTATATAGACAACACAAAAGGACGCATAATAGATAAAGATACCATTGGTAAATAAAGTAGTACTTTTATTGATAATGTATGGCTTGTTGAAAGTCTTAAGCATAACTTGCTTAGTATCAGTCAATTGTGTGATAAAGGTTATGAGGTTAAATTCCATCCTTCTCACTATTATTTAGCAAAATGAGAAATTGGTTTTTATTGCTAGCAGGGATGGAAATGTTTATTGTTTAACTTTGATGATTTAGCTTGCTAAAATGTGGAGTGTTTGGCTATTTCAGATGAAGAATGCCAGAAATGGCATAAGGGAATAGGGCACATTAATATGGAACTCATATCTCATCTCACAAAAGGGTACCCAAGTTAAACTTCTCCAAGGATAGGATGTGTGATGCATGCCAAAAGAGAAAGCAAATTCAAACATCCTTCAAACCAAAGAATGAGGTCACAACTTCTAGGCTACTGGAACTTTTACACATTGACTTATTCAAACCCATGAAAACTACTTCCCTTGGAGGTAAAAGATATGTGTTTTATCATTGTAGATGATTATACTCATTTTACGTGAGTTTTATTATTCGCTAATAAAAATGATGCTCTAAATGCTTTCATTCAATCATTAAAAGGATTCAAAATGAAAAGGGTTATTTCATTAAGAAAATTCGAAGTGACTATGGAATTGAGTTTGATGAAATAAACTTTACTTTATTTTGTGAAGAACATGGCTACATTCATGATTTTTCAGCTACTAAAACTACCTTAAAAAATGGGGTAATTGAAAGGAAAATTTGAATTTTTCAAGAAACTACTAGAACCATGCTTAATGAATATAATCTTCCAAAATTCTTTGGGGGTGAAGCCATGAATATAGCTTGTTATGTGTCAAATCGTATTTTCTTAAAACTATTTTTGAGAAAAACCGCATATAAATTGTAGCAGGGTAAAGTTTCAAATATTTCTTATTTCTGTGTCTTTGGTTGCAAATGTTACGTTCTTAATGATGGAGATTATTTGACAAAGTTTGATTTTAAAATTGATGAGGCTATCTTTGTTGGTTACTTAATGCATAGTAAATCCTATCATGTTTTTTATAAAAGGAAAATAACGATTCAAGAATCCATGATTGTTATGTTTGATGAAACTAATCTGTCTTATGCCAAGAAAACCTTAAGCATAGAAGTTGTAGGATTCAAAGAACCAGTCAAGATTCTGGACCTTGAGCCATCAACATCAAATTAAGAGGAACTAGAATGATTTGAAGAAGTAAATCCCATTGATTAGCCTAATTCCAATGAGTCAGTAAAAAAGGCTTAACAGAGAACCAAAAGGTTTAAACATGTTTCAAGTCATCCTACTGACAAAATCATTAGAGATTCTTAAGCTGGAATAACTTCTAAATCTAAAGCCAACAAAGTTCCACCAGATGAATCCAACCTAAAGATGTCACAAAGGCACTAAAAGATCTATTCTAGATTGAAGCAATGAAAGAAGAACTAGCTCAATTTGAAAAGAATGAGGTTCGGGAGCTAGTAAACCATCAAATCATCTAATAGTTGGTACCAAATGGATGTTGAGAAATAAGCTAGATGACACCAACAGAGTTACCAGGAACAAAGCCAGCTAGTAGCAAAAGACTACAGTAAGAAAGAGGGCATTAACTATTAAAATGCTTCTTTCCTTTGCATCTCATAAAAATTTTATGCTCTATCAAATGAATGTAGAAGTGCTTTTCTCAATAGATTCATAAAAGAAGAAATTTATGTTGAGGAACCCCCTAGTTTCAAAAATCAAAACTTTCCTCATCATGTTTTTAAATTAACAAAGATTTTATATGGACTACAACAAGCTCCTTAGGCTTCGTATATCGATTAAGTAATTTTCTTACAAACAATGGTTTTTCTATTGGGATCTTAGATATCACTTTATTCACCAAGCACCAAGAAAATGGTTATCTTATTATTCAAATCTATATTAATGACATTATTTTTGGTACTACTAATGATCTACTTTGTCAAGAGTTTGTCAAGAAAATGAAATAGGAATTTGAAATGAGCTTAATAAGAGAGCTCAATTTCTTCTTGGGACTTCAAGTAAAGCAAACTTAGAAAAGAAACATTCATCTCGCAAGAAAAGTATACAATGAAGCTTCTAAAGAAGTTTGGAATGACTGAATGCAACCCTGCAACCACTTCCATGAGTACAAGCACTAGATTGTAACCTAATGAGGATAGTAAAAATGTAGATGAGAAAGTATACAGAGGTATGATTGGTAGTTTACTCTATTTAATTGCAAGCCATCCAGATATTATGTTTTCAACACTCTTTTGTGCTAGATTCTAGTATGATCCAAAGGAATCCTATTTAAATGTTGTTAAAAGAACATTGAGATAGCTCAAGGGAACATCTAACCATAACTTATGGTATCCATATTCTAAATCTTTTAACTTCGTAAGCTATTCTAATATGGATTATGCTGGTTGCAAGATAGACAAGTAAAGTACAAATGGTGGTTGCCAACTGCTGAAAAATTGCCTAGTTTCATGGTGCAGTAAAAACTAAAGTGTAGTTGCATTATTCACAATCGAGGTAAAATACATAGCGTTGGGAAATTGCTACACCTAAGTATTATGGATGAAACTTATTTTGCATGTTTTTGGTATTAATATGCCTTGCGTTCCTTGGGCAATTGTTGCACCCAAGTATTATGGATGAAACTTACTTTGCATGTTTTTGATATCAATGTGCCTTGCATACCTATTTTATGTGATAGTTTCAATTCTATTAGCTTTTCTAAAAATCCAATTATGCATTTATGCACAAAACATATTGGAATTAGATATCATTTCTTGCGTGATCATTTGAATAAAGGTTGATATATCAATTGATTTTGTTTCTACAAAAAAATTAGCTTGCAAATATTTTTACAAAAGCTTTGGAAGAAAAGAAATTTGTATGCATCAGAGAAAAATTAGGAATTAAATCAAAATCTAATTTTGGTGGGATTCATTAACATATTTAAACTTGGTAGTTATTCCTTCTTCAAAAACCACATGATAATATGCCAAAATGTTTCTCCTATTACCATATTTATTTGCAAAATTCTTAGCCACTAATTCCAATAACTGATTTGATTTTCAAATATGAATTTTGAAAGCTCTCTTTATTTCTAAACTAATTCATCATCTTTCTTCAAGTGTCAAAACTTCTTCACTGCGTTCCTTTCCTTTTTTCATACTTTTTGTAGCATAAAAATTTTCCTCTTTTTTTTCATGTTTTGATTTTCAAAATGGCAAAGAGAGGAAACACCCAATCAGTTGGACCTTTATCTTCGAAGAAAAAGAAACTTCCCTCTTCCTCCTTTGAACCCACTCCTCTTGAAGTATTCGAAGCCATTCTTTTGCTAAAATGGTACAATAACTCAAGCTTTGATGATGAAAAATTATTTTTCTCTAATAACCATGAGTTCTTGGGGTCTGAGAAGCCTAGTATTAAGGACACCCCCATAGGTTCCACTAAAAAACTAAGTGGTTCAAATGAAGGACTACCAAGCTTTACATCCTTTGTTCTAGTTAATCTTGAAGAAATTACTGATTGGAACTTTAATAAGGTCTCTTCTTCTCTCAAATTCCATTATGTTGAAGTTGGAAATTATTTTCAACTAAAGATTTCTAACTAAAATTTAAATAGGGAAAGAGCTGTTAATTTTGATTCATTACCAAAATCTCCTGCGATTGATCTCGTGTGTAAACTAAAATGGGATAGTTTCATGAAATTAGATGAAAGTTCTTTTCTTTATGTAGTGAAACTATTTTACTTACTTTTATTGAATTTAAAGATGATGTTTCTATGGAGTCTTATGTGTTTGCAAAAGGAATTGTGCTGTCTTCATCAAAACTGAACTTTAAACTTGATCTTCCTGATGATGGCACTAAGTTTTTTAATTTTGGAGACTTGTCTAAAGCTGATATTTCCTATGATAAAATCACCAAAATATTTTAGGATGGTAAACAATTTGCTTTATTTGGTGTGGCTACTTTAAACAAACTGAAGATTGAATATATTTTACTTTATAAAATGTTTAGTTGTATTATTTTTTCCTCAACAGTATCTAGTGGTGGCCACTCTATTGCTCTAAATTCCATAAGGTTTTATGTGATGGCTAAAGCTATTAGACAAGAACTAGTTAATATTTGCTATTTTTGAAATACATGGTCTATTCCTTCTCACATCAAGCCAAAAATCTTTCTTACTCTATGATCCTTACTTACATTTTGAAACATTAGGGCATTTACTTACTGGAAGCCTAGATTGAGGGAGCGTCACCATAAAGTCTTAGATCTTGCTAGCTTTAAGAAAATGTGCTTCCCCAGTATCTGCTAGTACTTGTTCTTTTTCTGGTTTCTTAGATCTTCTTGGCAAAACCAAGCACATAGACAGGGGGAGTTCAGGCGATATCCTTCCATTCCACTCAAATTTTGCCATCATCAAAAAGGGGAAGCGGGGGTTGTTAACCCTTTGATGATTTCCATTATTTTGATTATAACAAAATTACTCTCATTGAATTATGTGCTGAAAACATGAATATCTTTCCATATTATTTGTTGGAATCTGTTTATGCGTTATTTGTTGGAATCTGTTACGTGCTAGAATCAACTTTCCATAATTAAAAAATATCATGAAAATTTTAGTTTGATTTACATCTCTATAACTTTGGAAAGAAGTCATCATGTTGAAATCATTGAATCATCTACTGTTTAAGGAATCAATGCATGATTACTAAAATTATCTTATTTCCTTATTTAATTCCAACAAATTCTTACCATAATAAGAAATTATAGTTGTTGGACATAAGTATGTAAAAGCAAAAGTATGCAGCATTAATAAAGTAAATCACTAAGTTAGGAGAGAACTTTGTTAAGTGTCTTGAGAAGTTGTGTGATACTCTCTTACACATTCTTGTACTTAAGTGTTGCTAATTCCTTGCTCCAAGTATGTTTTTGGGGGATGTTGTAGTGAAAATGTCAAGTAGAAGTTGCCTTTGATAGACCTTGGGGAGACGAGGATAGGGTGATTTATGTCTCGAAAGACTTAGTATTGAAGAGAAAGGGGATTAGTACTTGCTCTCAAGGGACCCTGTGAAGAGAATAAATCGGCGCTTGGTTGCTCTAAAGACCTTTAGGTGAAAAAATCAGTAAGGCGGTACTAGTTGGAATCTTCTGCAGTGTTCTTGGTTTCAGCCTGCAACAAGAGACTAGAGCTTACTGTATAGAGTGGCAGCAACTCATGCATTAGTCCATAGAGATTGTGCAAGTGAATCTAGTAGAAATTCCCCTAGGCTTGTTCACAAATAGCTAGTTTCACAGTGCTCTAGAATCTACCTCATCTCGTATGGGATTCCAGTTTAGCTCTTTGCAAAGAGCTGGTTTTTCACCCAACTAGGATGTTTCTAATCCTTTCACTTTTCCTACTCTCCAATTGCTATATTACTTGTAAAACATTATCTGATATTAATTAATTTTATAGGTTTAAAATCCTAAGTGAAAACTTAGATAGAGGATTTAGGCTTGTTGAACCTCTATAAATACTAGTGTCTATTAACTTCTATTTTTATTGCTTTACTTATCACTGGTCTTACTGATATCTTAATTGGTTCTTATAAATTCTAGTTAGTAACTGAAACTGTTTCTCTACAAAAGGCTTAAACCTTTTTGAAAGACCAAAAAGTATTTTGAGTGATAAACTTACACTACATTAAAATTCCTTAAGCCGAATTCACCCCCTCTTAAGCATATAATCGCTAACAATTTTGTTTTATTATTATACAAACAAAATGGAAAAATAAATAGATGTTTTTGATACATTACTTGCTATTTTATACACAAATCAAACATGTTGAACATTTTGGGTGCTAACATGATCACATTAATGAATGTGGTTCATCAACGCATAACATGCATAAAATTTACCAAAATATCCAGTTTTTTAAAATTACAGTGCTCAAGCGACGAGTCATCATCCTGCTCAAACTAACTGCAATAACATTAAATTTTCTCTTGTTTTATAATCTAAGTTAATAAAAATGTAGAGAGGTTCATTATGGTCAAACTACAACCTTATACTTTACGTGTGAATTTAAACACACGTCAAACATATTAATAGCTCTTAACATGCATAAAATACAGTACTACTCAATCTAATTCATCAAAATTACATTGTTCCAGCACCAAACTCATCGTTCAAATCAAAACCAACTAAGACGACATTGAACTTTTATTAGGCCTACACCACATTTTGCAAT